>QWTY01009595.1:17265-33228 GCA_008033365.1 Pseudorectes ferrugineus
GCTGAGTACAGGGGGGCAATCACTTCCCTGGTCCTATTGGGCACTCTGTCTCTGATACATGAGAAGCTCAGTTTTGTATATGCTAAACAAGTGACTTCTTTAATGTGTTAAATATCACATTAAATTTTTATAATTCACCACTAAAATTACTTGACATCTCAGTGAAGAAATATGAGCAGAAAAACTCTTTGATCTACAGATAAGGATTCCCATTTATTATGCCCTATTGCAACTTTCTGCAAGAAGAGTCGAAGGATAGGGACAGAAAGACATTAAATTGCCCTTAGGAGAACTGCTAAGTAAAAGGAGAAACAAACAAAAACCCCAGTAAAATTCATTTTATAAGGGCATTCTTCTGCGTGTTATTTTTCCAGGAGAGAAAGGAAAGAGAATCTCTGCATATGGAAAGGTATACCCAGATAACAGCCCAATATTGGATTTTCGGCTTTTTCCAATTAGATATTGTTGTGGGTTTGTTTGGCTTTTTCCCCCAAGTATGTGTGAAACCTAGTAACACACCTGTGAATTAAAGATGGAAATAATAGGAAAGACTATCCAGCTTAATAGCAAAAATGTAACAAATGTGCCAAACAGCAGTACTAGAACAACTGCTCTGTTATAGTGACGTACAAATTAGTCCCTCCTGGTTTGAATTTATAAGTCTAAAACTAAAACAGCATATATATATACATATATATGTACATACATATATGTATGTCTTTACACAGACACATCATATATAGAGAGCATGTAAATATATATATATATATATAAATATACAACTATAAAAAATAATTAGTAACAGCTAAGAAATGCAAGTATGTTGCAGGGTTACTTTAATTTAGAATAGGGCATCTGAAGCTATTTCTGCATAATATTTACTACCTGTAAGTAAAAATTGACGCAAACTATCAAAGGAACAACATTATAAAAGAAAGGGAATGTGAATCTCAGTTAATAGAAGCAAGGTAAAGTGAGAAATGCTTTGGTCAACCTTGATTCTCCTCCTGAGTACAGAAGAAAATACCTTGCCTTATGAATGGGGAGGAGGAAAAGGCCAACACTCCCATTTCTTCCTGCTGCAACTGACTGAAAGCTAGGAAAAGGGGAAAGGAGAAACTGATTGTTTGCCTTTTTTTCTTTATAGTCTTTGAAGTGTTTTTGGAAAACAAGTACTAACTGTACTGCTGTTGTACCTTACCTGGTGAGTAAATTGAATGGTGACTGAATTATAACCCTAGAATGTGATGGTTTTGACTGATGTGATGTTTTTTTGCTAGTTTGAAAATCAGAGTAGAATCCTTCCTTTGTCAAAAAAGCAATATGGTGCCTACTTGTTTGTTTTTCCTTCTCATCTTCACATCCACTTCAGACAGATTCATATTTTTCATAGTCTTTTTTCATATAGGTCTGGGTTTTGCAAAGATTTGACGGCAGTGAGACAATGAAACAGTTAAATAAATGCATAGTTCCTAAAGAGGTGATCTGAGGTGCATTTCATCTAACTTAATGTGCCTCACAGAAACTAGGAATTGGATTAATATTGCTTGTTCAGGCTTGAAGCACAGAAAATTGCTCAAAGGCAGATGGAGGGAAAGCAAAAAAATTCTAAAAATAAAAATCCCAGTGGAAATGAGGATTTTTACAGTCCAATTTGGTTTCTTCTAAGATACAAGTCTCAAGACACTGAAGCGAATAACTCACATGAAGGAAATCTAGAAGTTCTGTAGTATTAAATTTTCTAGGCAAAAAAGTCCAAACAAACATAGAAATATGGAATCAAGAATTGTATCATTATAAAATTTGTCTTCATTTGCAACTAATGCAATACTTGAAAATTTAAAATAGAATGGAGACATAGAAAATGGCCATATAATACCAATTACCTGCATTCCAGTTGGCTATTTTTCATAATTTTATGATTTAACATGTCTAAGAGAAAACAGTATCTATAATTTTCAGAGCCATGGAAGACACTCATGTTTATGGCATTTTTCAGTTTAGCAAGAAATACTCTGTGGGTACTCTCTGAAGTGAATAAAATTCTGTAATCTATAATTTTTTGCCTTCCAACTGGTGAAAAAATAAATCCCTAGCTACTGGAATCATGCTATCAGTAGTGCTTATTCTCCTGTCTCCATTAAATCAGGAGATCACAGTAACTATGAGCATACTGAGCAACACATAAATGTGCTTGCTATACATTTTGCTAGAGCTAAATAGCATAAAATAGTGTATACTAAGATTATTTACCACTGAATTTTTAATGCTATCCTGCATTAATTTTCTGGCATTTTTTATTCTGTCCTTGTAGTCTAAGGAAGAAAATAATCTAGTTTAATGTTAGGTGTCCAAAGGTTGAGTATTGACATCTGAAATGGTCACCTCCGATGGCCTTAATAGAACAGCAGTTCCAAAGGGTAACTTATCTAACCTTGGTTTCCTACTTTAGAGTGAACAAAAATTATCCTATGAAAATATCTTTTAAGTAACTGTTAAGTGACTAGAACACAAACTTTGAAGTAATATTTTATTTCTAAATATCTTAAGATTAATCTAAGCCTTTTGATAGTAGCAGTAAGATGTAAGCAGTTTTTCTGAAAGGTATGTAAACTGTCAAGTAAAGTATCTGTTCTCAAATCCAAAACAAGTTTGTATACCTGTGTTCAGAGCTTTGCCTTATTTTGCATTTTTTTCTTATTTATGATTTGTATATAGTGAGAAAGTCAACATATTTAGCCTCACTCATTCCTGGAAACCACAACCTGCAGATTCTGAAATTTCACCAGATACTTTCAAGGGGAAGTAAACACAGAAAATACTACACACATCCAATCTGAGGTGCAGTAGTACAATATTGTCAGTCTAAATAGGTAAACAGTAGATGAGCCAGTGACGTAGCTTTCCTTTTTTAGCTTTTTCCCTGTTCCTCTTCAATAGTTCACTTTGTGTTCAGACACAAGCTAATATGGGAATTTCTCCTTTTTACCTACTCATGAAACAAAGTCAAGGTATTTTGCATAGACAAAAAGATCATATAAGATGAGCATGAATCATTAATACAGAAAAAACATTTAAGAAAAATGGAAAAGGAATAAAAAGCTAATCTTTGAGACAACTGATAAGACATAACAGTCTTGTTACGTTTTAATTGGGGCAAAATGAGGCAAAGAAAAACAATAAAAATCATAACATGCTAAACTTTGATTGCCTAGAGAGAAGAATGACTTACGAATAACCTTATTTTAACAGCTAAATATCACTATGGAGATTAGTTTGTACGTGTCCTATTATTTGTTACCAAGGGGGAATTATTTGGATCAGATATAACTTATAAGAAAGATCTGGATGTTTAAGTCAGAAAGACTAAAATAAATTTGCCTCCTTCAACATCTTAAAACTAGACCTACAAATTAATAATATCCAGGGGCAACTCTTCCCTTGGGAATAGTGAGATCTGTCCCCAGCAGAATTTAACATCCTTTGATTTAAGCAATAAAATCCCCAGCGTCTTTCTGTGACTTGTTTTCCTCTCACACTAAGTATGAACAGCATGTATGCCATTGCCAAGCCCAGCTCCAAAACAAACTAGAACTGGAAATGTTCAATTCTTTTGTAGAATCAGGGAAAATAAGTATCTGTCTTTGAAGACGTCAGGAGGAACAGCAAGGATAATTTGGGCGTGTAAATTTCTTAATGATAATTGTCTGTTTGACAACCTCTACAAAGTATTTAGTCCTAACTCAGATAGCAGGTTTTTAAAAAAAGGCATGTTTGTAAAGTCAGCAAAACTTGCACTGTACATGTGATCATTACCTTGCTATCACGAGGGTGAATCAGAAAAATAACAAAATACTGACTCTCACATAATTTTTTCTGGTGAGTACGAGTATCGAAGGAAGAAGAAAGGGTAATTCAAATAATATTTGATTAGTAATTTCAGAACAACTCCATCACTGATCACATTCTAAAATCAGGGTGAAAAAAAATTAAAAAGAAACCCATATTAAATTCCACACTCCATTTTTGTAATTCTGGATTTTCCAAATAGAAGACAATTTTCTATGAAGAAGTGCTAAAATTATAAATACATTAAATATTTTTTATAAGATAAGTAATTTTTTTTATCAATCGCATAATCTTTTCTGAGGGTATCATGGACTTACTTCTTCACCACTCTGGTCAGTAAGAACTTAACACTGACCTTCAAAATTTGTATTCATAAGAACCAAAAAACTTCTTAAGCTTTCAACCCAATGAAGTCTAATTCCGGCTCTGTCATTGGCTGATTTTGTTCTTTAATACTGTGCACAGGTCTACTGAACTTGTACCCCATTTGTGAAGTCTTTTTCCTCTTTGGATTCTCTGATTTCTGAGAACACATGACCTCACTCTGAAGCTTTTCACTTGATCATTCATTTTATGTGCACTCATGTGCACTCTTTCTTCTCATTTTTAACTCCTTTCTCATTTTTACAAAGAATGTAACCATAGAGCCTTCCTTTAGTCAAGTTTGCTAATGGATACTATAGATAACGGCAGGCAGATTGCATGCAGGATGATGGCATCAGCCTTATCTCTTCAGGAAAATGGGATGAAAGTAGTTATTTTCATCCTCTATAGAATGTCTCCCAGTAGATAGAAGTCTGTTTAAACTCCAACCTAGATGCGCATTTGCATGCACCCTGATTTGCCCTATTTTAATTTTGTAATATTCCATGTTTAAAAAAAAAAGAAAAAGAAAAAGAAAAAGAAAAAAACTACCAAACCAAGTAGAAACTTTAGACGGCTCTCTTTTTGGGTTCTGATATATATTTTAGTTATTTCTGCTACCGTCCCTTAAAGTTAGCTCATGTGTATATGTATATATAATTTATATCTTCATGGTCTTAAGTCAGATTTCAGAAACATGGTAAATTAAAATGCAGAATGCTGTCTGAGCATCCATCGTAAGAGATTTCAGCTGAAATTCTCTGAGACCTGAATTGCTTTTATTTGCCTGACTTTTTAAGTCTTGAAATGTTACCTATGACCGCATGTAAAACAGAAATTTCATTTTAGGAATTGTCTTCCAGTTCAAAAAATATGATAGACTTTAAATACTGTAAGCAACGAATTTACAAACCATATCAGATCCATCAATATTCTGAAAACTGGTGGCAAAACTTCTTACTTATAGTTTCATGTGAAAAGTGCATGTAAAGAATACTGTAAGAAAAAGCAACAGAAATATTGGGAAAAAATGACCAAGACTTCTTTCTTTTCTTTTAAATCCTTCTGGTATATTAATAACACAGGATATTGGCAACTATATGTACCATAAGAGAAGGCATTTTTTCCAATTAAATTTGCGTATCCTTATGGACAGCATGACAGATGTCTGTTCAAGAATGTTTCTTTCAAATTTCTCATGGGAGAAAGCAAAAATTTCCCAAGCTTTAAGATGGTTTTGCTTAAGTTGCACTTTTGTTGTCTTAAAGCAAGATAGGGTTTTGTGACATTGAGAGCAGCACAGCACATAGGGTAGTTTTTCCAGAGAGAGGTTTTTAAATATTGTTAAAGAGATGTTTTTAAAATGCCATCAAAGAGAAGACAAGCACTTACTATTTTCTAAGCCTATGTCTACTTCCAACATACAGTACTGAAAAAAAGGTGCAGTTTTTGTACTTACTTGAGTGAAGAGGCTACTGAACAGTGCTTATCTTAGTTTAAATGGTCAGTTTAATATTTGCTTTTCTTCAGTTTGGAAGCAGAGAGATGGAAAGAAACCCTACATTTCCACAGGAGGGGAGTATCCTTTTTTTCTTGAGGCATGCCGTAGTCCTGTGTAAGTTCATGTGAGGGACGGGTACTGCTTTTAGAACATCGCATTCTGTAGTGATGGAGGAATGTGCTGGATCAAATAACAAGTGAAGAACCTTCAGAATTCTCGTGGGCCAAATGAGAAGTGGGGCTTATATCTGTCTCTTCTAAATGTAAGACATTAGACACTTCGCTTTGGCAAAGCACCAGAGCGTGTTTTATCTCTAAGGTCTTGTTCACGAAATGCAGCTGATTCCACAACCAAAGATTAAATTAAGGTAGCCATGCTGTCATTGATATGTGACTATGTTTTAAATGAATAAAACATGAGAGCAGAAGAGAAGTAATCTGCATGAGCTTTAAAGTGTTTGCTTTTTCAGCTGTACTTCTATTTTTATTTGATAAATATATGGTTATGTATGTTTATGGACCTTCTTGAGTCACATTTTTAAAAAGATCTGCACATTTTATATTCAAAAATCAGTGACATTTGTACAATTCTGAATGTACCTGAATTATGCTGAATGGATGATAGGATGCTTCCACGCTGCAGATGTACCAAGTACCAATACTTCTAATTGTTGGATATTTGCAGGTGAGAAGATCTCATTGCAAAATGCATGGGTAACTTTCAGAACTCTAAACTCCTCCAGCGGTAGAAAATCTACCATTGCAAAACGTTTTCCTAGAACATTTCCAAGGCCACTTGTTTTCTGTTGTCAGTATCTTAAATCAGGCATCTTCTCTGAAGTCATGCATCCCATGACTTCTTTTCTATTGCCTTTTGCTTCTCAAGCTACGCAATAAATAAAAATGTCCTCTTTTCCAGACACCCCATATATATATATATATATCTCTTTGGCTCCTGTGCTGTCTGCATAAGGTTCACCTACTTTTTAAAGATATTTTGGATAAAATCCACAATAAAAAAAGAAACAAACACCCCAGTATATTTTAACTTGAAATAATGTATTATAATATAGTATATTTTTTGATTTCTCTCAGAAATCTTGGAAAATATTCGTAAGACTCGCAATTACTACCATAAGAAACACAACAGCACAGCATATAAGTAATTGAAACAGAGATTATTAAGCAGAATTATCAGTATTTCTTTCTGTCTCATTAATATTTGTTCCAGGTATATGAGTGAATTATTTGGTTTTGGGGTTGTGGGTTTTTTTTCCTGCCCCTTATAAGAATATCTCTCTTCTCTATATATTGAGTGCTAAGATCCTGTAACTCCTGATTGTATGAACTACAAAAAGAACATTGAAAAATCAACTGTCTTTTTTTTTAATTTGGAGAACGTGTTCATTCATGAAATAAGACTGTAAAATACAAGTTAACCTGCATACTTGAGGGAAATATGAGCACAGTATCACATTCTCTCCAGGATGCCTCTGAGGAAAGTCCCACACCCCATTTTATTGTTATTTTATTTTGTGCCTGGAATCTGTTCTGGCAGTCCCATTCAACATGAAAACAGAAATCCCCTCTTTATTGTTTTTTCTTCCACTCCTGGACTATTCAGAATACAAATTATGCAAAATAACACCATGACTGGAAATTAATAAGAAATTATCTGCTTGGAGGAAACAAAAACATCCGCTTGTACATTGTTTTGTTTGCAGTTTTCTTATTTCCATGGGGAAATTATAAATCACAGCACATAAGAATAAATTCATCTATGAAGTATGTTCAGTGTTGCTTTTCACATCCTTTTAAGTGTTGTGAAAAGTGGTACAAGTGGTCGTTTGAAGGCAACATAGGAACAATATGTGTAAATGATATGTGTTCCTTAAAATATTAGTGTCACACAGTCCTGTCTTGACAAGATGTTATTCAGTCTCTGTGTCTCTGAAACAGTCCCTACAGAAGAAAAAACAGGAAGGTTTACTTTTGCAGGGCTTCACTTTTTGGTGATTGATTTATTGTTTTCTTTAAAAGAGAAAAAAAAAATGTACAAATTCTGAAGACTGAGATTGTTATTGTGCTTGGGTGTCTAAGAGATGCAGAAAAACCAAAAGTGCTAAAAATGTTTTGCATTTACCTAGTTAATTTTTTGTGGAACTGCACAGAGGCAATATATATCTCTTTTAAAATATCTGTCTTTTAAAACAGTGCTTATACAGCAAGTGACACCATTTTTAGTGCGTTTTTGGGGTTGTGGATTTTTTCGCCCAGAATGTATTAACTTCTTATGCAGATATGAAGCATTTAGACATTGTCATTTAACACAAAAAGGAGTAGTTTATAAAAATGGTTCTCTGGAGTGTTCAAATTTTTTACTCCAGCAAGACTGCTTATTCCGTAGAGCATGAAAATTATACATCCCCTTGTGTTATTTCTAACTTTATGAGTCTATATGGTGAACATCTATATTTTGAGTTAAAAATCTTAGAACCTATCTTCTTACAGAGAAGGAAAAGAGAGGGTTTTCTCTCAGTCATGGTATTCATCAAGTGAAGTGGAGGCAAATGGCAAATAATGTAATACCAAAGGAAGAGAATACTACTGCAGCATGTCTTCATGTTCTCTGGAATTTGCAGCAGTAAATTTTGTCTATCATCAAAAGCTTTTAATAACATGCTAAAAATGAAGTCAGAGAAAAGGGGGATATAATATATGCTGGACCTATATTACTGATTGTTGGAACATTTCCCACAAAACTGAAGTTTATTGAAAAATTCTAACCTCACTTTATCATGCCATCCACAGACTCTGGAATGGACTCCAAGACTCCATTTCTTTACAAAGTTTTTTACTTTGTGTAAACACACTCCTCGGTATAAACTCCATGACTAGCTCTGGAAGAAAAGACTAGAGCTCAGGACCACCTTCCTTTTAACCTTAAGGCTAAATGGTCAAACCACAGAGCCAATGACTTTTTGCTTTTCTTTAAATAACCTATTTTCATTCTTCCCGTCCTTAGTTTTTCATTATTACCTGGTTTAGGTCACCACTGTGCTGGGCTTGTGAATGTTGTTCAAGAGGAACTAAATTCTTCTCAATTGTGTAGGGAATGAAACTTGGCTAGTATTGCAAATTTTAGTCAGATTAAAGTTGACCATAGTCAACAAGGACAAGACATGCAAAAACTTCTTTTGTGATTGAAGAAACATTTCTCGTGGTGCATCTCTTTCTCACCTGGAAAATAAAGAAAGTGGTGTCTTTTAGTGGTGTTGGGAAGAAAAAATATAATAAGAAATGCAATAGGCTGAATTAGAGGTTTTATCTCCTATCTAGTCCGGTTTGGAGGCTTTGGCATAGGATTTTTGTTGATTGTTGATCAACAAACCATCTAATCTGGTGATCCAGACTCTGATTAGTGTATACAAAGACAGACCTCTAGAATTTCAAACTGTCTACTTTTAATTTTGTGTGCTGTGAGCTCAAAAGTCATATTGAATAAACACTGAAATGAAAAATAATGTGTCATTTTCTTGGTGTTTTTCAGTAGACTCTCAGAATGCGTTATCAAGGTACCTTTTTTCAACTGAAGGTAAAAATTTTGTTTTTCCTATGAGTCAGTGGCAAAATATGTGTAGTTCTTAGGCTCAGAAATGCTAGAGAGAGGTTTGCGATTCTATGATATATTTTCAAGGTTTCGGTTTCAATTATGCCACTTAGAGAAGCTAGTGCCTTATTGTCTCATCGCAACAGCACACCTGGGATCACACACCCTCATTTTAGGTGTTCATGTGACCATCTGTGTAGGCTCATTATGAACTAGCCTATTAATTATCAGTATTTTTCCCTATTGGACTGTTGCCTTAGCCAGTACAAAAGATGTTGGATTTCCCTCATAAGCAGCTTTTCAGTATTTATGTTTTGTTTCCTTTGCTTAGCCCGTATTATTCTACCTCTGCTCTGAACAGCCAAATTCTCATGTTCTCACAGGACTTATCTGTGGTGCTCATCACCATATCTTTGCTATTTGAAAGGTTTAAGAATATTGATAACTTCATATGCATGACAGATCCTGCAAGGAGAAGAGACATTCTGAGTAGTTTTTTAGAGATACTGAGAAAGTGAAATGAATAGTTTCCACTGGAATATATTGACAAATAGTCATAGTAATTTTGTTTCATGACAGATTTTGATATTGGACTTCTCCCTAAGCTTGCCTCTCTTGAATTTCGTTGCTCTTCTAAATCAAAACTATAAATAGTTGAATGCTCTGTGGAAAATTATATATCCACCTCCTCAGTTACACCAAGAAATCAGTGTCCCTACAACTCTTTAGAACACATACTAATGAGAAGCTTAGTATGAAGTAATGAGAAGCTTAGAACATTGCAGGCAGGATTCCAGTGATTCTATGAGGTGGCCTACTTTTTTCACAAGTTACTTTCAATATTCTCTGTTGGACAGAAAGTTCTGTGCTTCCCATGAGTGCAAAACATTTCTTTTTCAAAAGACTTCCCTGGGAACTATGTGTAGTCTTTAATGTGAAATGAATATTGGAATTGGGTTACCGTAAAAATGGGGATGTAAAACTATTTAAGTTTATATTACATATTTTGAATATAAGCAGACTCTGCAAATGCACTGTTCTGGCACATAATGATATATAAAGAGTGTAACCTTTCAGTTGCACAGTATTTAGGAAGAATTCTTTGGTTTTATATCTATATCTATCTGTAAGCTTAACTCAACACCAATAATGGCAGCGTTTCTGGAAGAATGAATACTTATATGGTGTCAGAAGGTCTTCATTTCCTTATTGGAATGATCAGATGGTGTGCAGAGGGACACTAACCAGCATTTTTCCTAACCAAAATGGAGGTAATACAGATCTTTCTGAAAAAAATCCTCAAAACATTCTCAGAAACTTTTTACTTTCTCTGAAGGCATAATGTCGTTCTTTCAAAGTCAATTTGCAAGCAGCCAGGACATATGTATGACTCACTTGCCAAATTTCACTTTTAAAAATCAAAACCTCTTAGTGCTAAGCAGCAAAAGTGTTAAAAATCAGCATATTTCTTACAGATTTAAAATAGAACTAACTTACTCAAGCAATTTCAGGAAAGAAAAATGCCTAATGGAATTCCTGCAAGGACATTGACTGAAAAAAGAAGTAGATATTGAAAGTCTTGGTTTCTTGGAGCTTTGTTCACACACTCCTATTTTAATTCTCATTCTTTTTCTGTAGAAATCTAGAATTTTTTTTGTCATGCCATCTTTAACACTGACTAAAATAATATTTTATTAGTTCAACAGAATAAAAAGTATGACAATACAGAAAAAAAGTTATCTGTCATGACCTTCAGGAACAAACTATTTAATTATTTCAAGAGGAAAACCATGGAACCTGAAGGTATCTTGTAACAGTAGTATGCACATAGCTTCATCTTCTGACTAGGCAGTAAATCCTGATTAGTGAGCATTACTGATGAATGCTAAATGGTAGTTGAAATATGTTTTGCTGTCCCTTGGGTCCAAAATGTTGAACTGTGTGTGTGTGTGTATATATATATATATATATATATATATATATATATTCTTTGGACATATATGGTACAGCTGTATTTAATGATCCAGAATCTATCTTCATTCTCAGTTTCCTTGAAAAGGAAGAATGTCCTATTATAGTCCCATAAAAATCCTTACAAAAGGAAAAGTTAAGTAATATTGCTTCTCTAATATTATTCTACTCAGGTAAGATTTTTGGTTGATAATGTGGTTTATGTTCATCTATTCTTTTCCTTCCAGAAAGAGAAAGACTGCTTAAAAACACTGATTAGAGAATAGCAGCAGAATATAGGGGTAGAAATCAAGAGTATTTGTGGTAAAATTTCTAAGAATGCAGGGAACTGGGATGAAAATTACACTAGGATTTATGCTTTTTATTTTGTTTAAAACTGTGTAGATAAAATGAAGGGTTGCTGAATGTGTCTCATGTATGCACTGACAGCTCCTACTACACACATAAGAAGGTTGCTAATGCCTTATGTTTTAAGACAACCACAAACAAAATGTGAACTGACTCCAAAAAAAATCATATGAGTAATAATACACTATGCAAGGGCCTATAACTTGCGTAAGAAATCATGTTTCTGTTTAAATATGGTTTGCTTTGAATGATATCTCCTTCATACTTTCAGTATATGACTACTACCTAGTCCTGATGATTTACTACTTACTCAATAATATGTACATTCCACCAGATTTACCACACAAACTACTCTCATAGTAGGAATTCATTTCTCTGATAATACAGATCCTTTTCAAAACTTATTTGAAAGTCTGCACAGTTCCACTGACATCTTTCTGGCAGTACTTTTTTGTAACACTTTAAAGGAAGTACAGACAACTTCCATTTGCACTTTGAGTTCCTAGAATATTTTTGTTTTCCAGAATATAATAAAGACCTGGTTGATACATCAAAAACCAGACTGATTCTCAGCATTACATCAAGAATCAATTAAGTACTATTCTGGTTCTATTTAATTGTTAGGTAGTCATTCTGCATATTAATGTAGGTGGTTTATCCTGGGAACAGAGCAGCTCCCTACACATGTGAGTTATTTTACATAAGTAAGCACATAAATACAGGAATCACAAATATGTAGGACATACTGCATGCACTGAAATTACATTTATGTTTGAAAAAATGCGTGTAGTGGTAAGATCTTAGTTTACTACAGCTGTACTGAGGGGGAAGTGAAAGCATTTTGTACTTAAAAAACCTCTTGAATTTCCCTTACAATTTTCAGGGCTACTACAGTGAATCTACTGACACATTTTCTACGTGTACCAAGTGTTTATTTACAGCATAACTGAATTGACTTGATTCAATGCCATTAGATGCCTAAATCTCCCATCTATTGTTCAGCTGCCTCTCCAAGACCTCAGCAGACTCTTACAGGTTTTGTTTCAGATCTGCCAGATCTTCACTGAATATCTCTGCAGGGTACCTCAGATGTCACTGGGCCTTTAACTAGTCCATTATACTGGGTGCTCCTTTTTTTTTTTCACTTTTGGAAACAGTCAGATAAGAGAGTCTAAATTTTGTTAGAATAAAAGTGATCTGAAAAAAAATATTAATAATTGAAGATTTTGATATGAACTTCTGTGAACTAATATAGGGATTTTGTCCAAGGTGATGAGATATGAGGTGAAGAGTTGAAATACAAGAAAAGATATTAGAATATAAGTAGTGTTAGACATTATATATTTTTTAATATTAAAAAAAAGTTATGTGAAAGTACATTAAAAATATGTCATATATTCACACATAAAAACATGCTTCTTTTTTAAACATGGAAGAATTCTGTTGGGGATCTTCAATTTGGTTATTAAGCACATGAATCACCTTAGCAATTTCAGTTTTCAATTCAATGTGCACTAGGTATAGCTTGACTGAGGCAGAGATAAAAAGGCTTTGTTTTTTTATATCTGACGTATCTATTTAATTCTGAAAAAAAATCTAAATTTTAACTTTAGAGACAATGCATTCCATATCTGTGACATTTTCCTCTCATCTCTTCCTCTCCCTTTATCTGTAACTAAACCGGATTCTTGAAGTGTGCTTGAGTTTGAATTCTTGTGTAAAATAAAAGAACAGAATAAAATAATTTCATATAAGTAGTAAGATATAATTTAATGTCAATATAAACCTAAGAAACTTATTCACAGTTCACGTGTTTATGTATTTCTGTTCTCTCCTTATTTCCTATTAAAAAAAGACAATAAAGACAATGATCGATGGTGTAGACAATGCAGATTCTAAACAAGAGATAAATCTGCCTTTTCTACCACAACAAAAAGCAGAAAAATAATTATTATTTCAATTTTAAGCACACAGTATAATCACTCTGTACAAAATGATTCTACAATTAATTTATTAAATCCAGCTATTTTCATGTTCCCATTTTTCTTTTTAATGAAAAAAACCTTCAAACTAGAAGTACTGCACATAATTTTTGGGGTTCTTAAGGTGATGAAATATAACCGAGAGGAGATATAAAAACCATGAGATCACCTCAAAATCTCTTATTCAGACTAAAAACAACCATCTACTCCAGAATCCAGGTGGAGAAAATTGGTTTTTTTTAAAAATATTCAAATAGCCCATTTCACAGTTGATCACCATCAGCATTATTTAATTATGCTTTATTATACGTTCACTGCAAGCTAAAGCAGCCTATAGCAGCCTCATGTTCCAACACTAAAATTGTCTGTATCAGTGGTATTTCCATGTTTCCATTTCCTTTCTTCTGTATTCTTTTTAATGATCCTTTTTGTACCTAAAAAAGCTGCATGTTGTCTCTTGAAAAAAAGAGAGAAGTTAATATAATGTAGCAACGACAAGAACGATCTGCTTTGGTCACTCCTATAGGTTACAGGTAATCTTGATGTAAGCTGCTTTTTATTAGAACTTTTCCCTAGAAAAAGCTTAGAGTATGCTGATTTAACTGGTTATTTACACTTTGGGGTTTGCCTGCTTATTTATTTGTTTGCTTATTTATTTATTTACTATGCTTTGATTTCTGTCATTGTTGAATAATTGTTATTGTACTCAAACTAAGTTTCCTGTGTTCCTTTTACATAAAGAGAGAACAGTTTGATCTAACATAATCTGGACCTAATGTAAAAATATGAGAAAACGGCCTGAAGATGGCATTTCTAATGAACTAATGAAATCATACATAAGGCAGGGAAAACAATAACATGCAAACAGAGACAACTGATACAGTGAAATACCCATCAAACCGAATCCTTCTCTGGAAAATGGTTGTGCCGTTTGAAACTTGCAGCACTGTGTGCAGCATTTACAGAGCTACTGCATTTAGACTTGGAATCAACATCAAAATACTCCCAAGAACTGAAAATGATCTCTTGAGACAGCTGGTACATACTGAGAAAAGGCTTTGTTGACAATGCTGATACTCCATATCAAGTATTTGGAGAGATCAGTATATTCACAGACAAGATGCTGTGATCCAAATTAAAAAGGAATGCCAGGGCAGAAGACTTGGAAGTTGTGATATCCAGCAACTATAGGTAATACACACAACTTTTCTGCCCTCATTGAAGACTCTCTGTTAGGTTCTTTACATATAAATTCCCACTAGTATTCATCTCAAATATTTCCACAAATATCATTTTCTCAAGAGAGAATACTATTATAAAGTCACAATTCTGTAGAAAAAGACATTACCACAAGAAGAAGAAAAAAAAAAAAAAAAAGAAAAAACTGTAAAAGAAAGTAAAAGAGCCTAGAAAATTGATTATTGATAATGTCAGTTCTCAGTAATTTATATGAAAGATACCTAGCAGGACTTGAAATAATCCCAAGGGCTAAAAAGCCAGTGGTTTAACAACTAATTGGATGTAACTAACTTCATGAAGGGACCTTTTTTTTTCCTAAAGAAACTGTATGATTGAATATGTGATAACTTTGCTTCAGTGAAGTATATTGTTATACACAGTGCTAGTTTCCTCAAATTGAAAACTGTAGGATTATCTCACTTGCAAATACATTTGAGAATCATCATTTCATAATGCAGTGTTTTTTCTCTTCATTGCAGTTACTTTAATTCATTGAAAAGAACTGGAATTTTCTAGAATCTCATGCACTGTTTTCCTCAGAATCCAGCTCAAATGGAAGGACAATTACAATATATCACAAAATGTGCAAATTTTACCTACATTTAATTTACATCTCTTATTTATACTCCTACTGCCCTCTGGTAAAGCAACTATTT
Organism: Pseudorectes ferrugineus; assembly: GCA_008033365.1. Taxonomy (NCBI): domain Eukaryota; kingdom Metazoa; phylum Chordata; class Aves; order Passeriformes; genus Pseudorectes; species Pseudorectes ferrugineus. The sequence continues at coordinate 32,784 of QWTY01009595.1, forward strand.
AAGACACCAGCTGATATTCAGTGAACCTTAGAATGTAACTATTTTGTTAAGATTATCTCCTCTGTGCATTTTCTTTTAAAATCTGACATACTTGACTTCTATTGAAAAGTGACCTCTGTCAGAGACTCAGAGGGAGGCATATTAGAAATGACATTCAGAAAGACCCATCTTTTATAAAATTTTCCACTTCCTATTGTAATACATTATACTTCTAAAAGCACAGCTGAAATAAGCCCAAATATATTTCTGACAAAAGCAAGGCAAAAAAGAAGACTTAAACTGCCATAGACATGCGCTTCCACCAAGATACTGCACTTGAAGATTTGAAATGCGAGAGAAGTCTGCCATTGGTACAAAGCCACTAGAAAAACAGAGAAAGTGATCAAAAAAGAAAGGCATAAGTTCTGTGCATGTGTGTTATTTTACCATGCTGGTAATATTGTCT
>QWTY01009597.1:0-34296 GCA_008033365.1 Pseudorectes ferrugineus
GACCCCAGAGCTGGATGCAGAGTTCCAGGTGGGGTCTCACCAGAGCAGAGCAGAGGGGCAGAATCCCCTCCCTCCCCTGCTGCCCACGCTGCTTTGGATGCAGCCCAGGACACGTTTGGCTTTCTGGGCTGGGAGTGCTCATGGCTGGGTCATGTCCAGCCTCTCACCCACCAGCACCCCCAAGGCCTTCTCACAGGGCTGCTCTCGACCCCTTCATCCCCAGCCTGTGCTGGTACCTGTGTTGGTACCCTCACCTAAATGCAGCACCCTGCAGTTGTTCTTGTTAAACCTCATGAGATTCCCACATGCCCACTTGGTGAGATTCTCTAGGTCCCTCTGGATGGCATCCCATCCTTCAGGAGTGTCAACAGCTTGAAGAAGACCAAGATACTAAGCACATGAAACCAAAAACAAGTTCCATTTTACAAGGATTCGTCTGATTCGTGGGGACTCCTCTGTCTGGACTTGGTTCAAATGTGAAAAACAAAGCTTTTCTCAAAAGGTACTCACATGCTGTGACAAAGAAAGTGGTTTTAAGAGTGAATTGAAATGTCTAGTTTGGTCCTTTGAACAATTTCTATGGAAAGTCAAACACAATTATCAATGTATTTACATTCTACAGGGTTGTGAATAGGGGAAATGTTGAGAATTACAGCTCTTCCAGGCTACTCAGAACCCGTGACAAAAAAAATGTACCCTGGTCCCCTCATCAGCTCCATAGAGACCTGTGCTCAACAGGTCTTGGCAAGAGCAACTGGACCTGGTACAGGCGCTTTGTCTCACGCTAGTAGCACTCCCATTTCCATTTATAGAGAAGGCCAGCAGCCTGTCCAAAACCAGGCCTATGCTGCACAGACCACTGCTTTGCTGCCCTTTTGGAGAAGAGGGTTGCCAACTGAAGCAAAGGGTCTCAGCCTTTCCTGAACAGAGCAGTTTTCCTCCTTGGACTGCTGATTCCCAGGATCCCCACAAGTCCAGTTCTAGTATAAGAAGGAGCTCACTCCAGCTTGGTGCTCCTCCCCCTCAGAGCACCATGAGCACTCACAAAAAGACTGTGCCAAGAGAAAGGTGTTCTTCTCCACCCTTCTCAGTGCCAAAGCTCTTGCACCAGTGGACTACAGCTTGCAGCAGCTGACCCTCATTCAGGCTGAAGTTCTGGCAAACCAGCATGGTAATTTAATCATGTTAGTGTGGGAGATTCTAGGAGAGACAGAATGCAAAGCAGATAATGGTTTTGCTAGACAAAAACAGAGTAGAAAGCCCAGGCTTCTAGCAACACCAGATCTATTGTAAAATTTGTATTTGAAAAGGGCTTTGAAGATGAGCCAGCACTTTGCATCAGATGACAGGATGTGATTACAAAGGAGTCAAACTCCAATTACAGTGTCATTACACTAAATATGCTTTTTTGGGTAATGTACAACTAATTAATCCAAACTAGATTATTAATTACATTTTCAAGATTAGTGCCCCTTATCTTTCATACTCAATACATGTGGCTGGGACTCTCATTGGAGCTTAAATGTTTTTATTTAAGAGCTAGAGGGGCTATGCAAATCTTAGCCTACATTTTTGTGACTTAAAACCATTCTGAACTGATACAGAAATAGATCTCCATACTGCAGTTAATCTTCTGTTTATGTGAAACCACTAGTAAGTGTGACTATTAAAAAAAAAGTTACAGCGTAATTAGACACTGTCTTGTAGAGTGAAAGGAGAAATTTATATGAATTATGTATTTTTGCTGCTACTTTCTCTATGTGACAACAAGTTCCCTCAACAATGAAAAACAACAAAACCCGGGAACTCTTAAATAGCACAGTTCAGATGAGAGGCTGATTTAGTTTTGAACTGGAAAAGCAGCCTATTAGGAACAAGATCACAACCTCCTAAAAGGTCTGCAATATGAGAGCTCTGGATTTTCTGAGCATTGATCAGTCTCTGCTGAGGAAAGGCAAGACAAAGAAGTTCTGATATGGACAAGATTATCTTCAGTTTTCCCATCACACACATTTGTTCATGGTCTGTGCAAGACTGAGGAGAGAAACCCATAGAGTAAGCTGGCTCAGGGACCTCTGGCCATTCCTTGGGAGTGACAGATATACATGACAGTTTGTAGTGGAAAGCCAGCTTTCCATAGATCTGGCTGTGAGTATCTACTGAACAACAAGACAACTCTGACAGCCAGCCTCTCCAGGGGGCTTGGCTCATTCTTTTGCAATGCTCTTTTCATCTACAGAATTTTTTTTTTTTTCAATCCTGCTTATTAAAAGAACACAAACAAAGAAAACTTCCTTGAACTTCAGACTTTTAATTCTCACTCCTCAAAGAAGCCATTCCTTCTTGTGTTTGTTTCTCACAACTCTTTCATTCTTGAGGTAGTAGGCTAGTCTTAGCTGGACTTGCATCTAGCAGCTTATATCTGGTATCAGTTCAAGGAAGACCAGAAACTGACTGGTGTCTTTTTCTGTACTGTGGTAAGAAAGATTTTTCCAGCTTTTGTGACAGCACAGAAATGTGTGTTCATTCTGTGAACTTAAAATGGTGTCTGTTCAGGGTGAGTGATGGAGGTGGTCTCTCAGGATCCCTTCTAGGTCCGTTTTGAAGCACCTGGGAATCTCACAGAGATGAGGCCAAATAAGAATCTCACTTGAAATGGCTTTCCAGTGAAGTTGTGGATTGGCTGAAACTCGAATTTTTTGGTAGCAAGGCAGCATGAACTGTCAGTGTTTAGATTTTTCCCCACCATACATAATTCTCTTGATGGGAAGACACCCACAAGAATAAATGTTTTCTCCTCTGGTTTGACAAGAGGGATAGGAGAAATACCAGGGAAAAGAAATTTTTTATACAAGTCTCGCTTGTTTCCAGCTGTCACAGATCCAAAGTTCTTTTCATACCTCAGCTGCAGCATTTTTGATATCTCACAGGCTAATTCTAACTCAGCTTAAGTATCCAGCTTCCCAAGAAGTTTAATTATGTTTATCATGGTATGTCATAAAATTCCCTGAAAGGATAGTCTTTAATTACAATCCTGTTTGCTTTGACAGCACATTTGTGAATTGTATGTAACATGATTATTATTTTGACTACCAGTAAGCAGGATTAAAACATTTTTCTACAAGAATGAATTAAACCTGCCCCAAGGCTATTAGGTTCTGGTTATTTATTTTCTAAGTAAGTAGATCACCTGGCAAAACTAAGTTGCTAACATTAATCAAATTGTCCTCTTGCTTTATCATAATTAACACGAAATATATAGACCTAATATTCTCCTGTTTAGCACACAAAGCTGATGCACAGCATGGAGTGAATAAATGCACCATAGCTTTCTATGCTCTTTCACAGCTTCATTAATCCTAACACATTATTTGGTTTATGGAATTGCCTGAGTGCTCCTTTGGAAAATCAGGGTAGACCTCTGATCAGGATGAAGGAAGCTGCTGTTGAACTCATTCAGGATCCAGAAAGTGAGGGCTTTGCTCAAGTTTGGTTTGAGGGCTGGAGGACCATCTGGAGAATTCTAAACACAAGTGGCATAAGCAGAACTTTATTTCCCACTAGAAAGTTTCTCTTAATGTCTTCATGAATTAAATTCCCCTTGTGGCTTTTAAAACACATTTCTAGTTCTCTGTTTTCACTGAGAATAGAAAACAGCTTATCCCTTTACTCAATGTACCAATCTTCTTACCTAAATAATTGATAATGGCCATACCTTGTCACTGTAACCTGGATATGAGCAATCTCTCTTCTAGGCGACATCACGTCCACAGCTTTGAAGAACTACCTGAGACACAGCTTATCCCTACTTTCTGGATCCCTCCAGAAGTACTAATGTAAAGGAAAATCATGAGAGAGACTGTAAGCAAGAAAACTGTAGAACATGCACCACTGCAAACATTATTTTAGAGCAAGATACCTGCAAAATGTTTTGAAAATGGTGAGTTATGTGCACCAAACTGCTGTTTGCCAAGTTTGCAAGTCTGCATTCGGTCTGAGTAAACACCATTGAAAATGCAATATTCTCTGATTGCTTGTAGCTCAAGAAAGGAAAATGAATTCCTCCTAGACATAACAAGGTCTCCCAGTGAATTAGGGGGAAAATGTGAAAAGTACTAAGAAAGAAGATAGACTAATCAGGTGAAATGACCGTGAAAGTAAAAGACCCATAGTATCTATCATTAGCTGGTCATGTCTCATTGGAAGCACGTGAGAGAAACCTCAGGGAAAGGGGATCCTTTTATAGTGTAAAACCTGCCTTTCTATCCCTAGGTCAGTCCTCCCTACACAAGGTTCCACAGATGCAGCAGGAAGGTCATACAGACGTCCCACCCCAGACATGCTGCAAAGCATCTCTCCATAACCAGGACTCTTCTCCAGTTCTCACGGCTCTTCTACTCTTTGTGCCAGCAGTCTTTATTTTGGGATCAATTCCCAGCCTTCAAAATCAGTCTTGATTATTTTCTCCTTCTCCCTCAGCCAAATGCTTTACTGGAGAGGAGAATGTGATTATCTCAGTGGTATAAGTGAGCCTTGGTGGGAAGAGTCCTTTGACTGGAATACTGTGATGGACAGTAACAGGCTCTTCAGTAGAGGTAGGCAGGGCAGTTGAGGTGGAGGGATAGCACTCTGTGTAAAGCAGGGGTTGGACTTTACAGCACTTGCAGTTGGGGATGACATGTTGAGACTTTCTGGGCAGAGAATAGCAGAAAAACCAACAAAATAACAAAGTAGAAGCGATTCTGAGGGTCTACTGCAGGTCACCCAGCCAGGATGGTGACAGTGATGTATGATTATTCTGTCAAGAGTTAAGGGAAATTCTAGGTCAGTTGTTCTTATGGGCAAATTCAACTTCCCAGATGTACTGTTTGTAAATAAAAATGGTCTTGCTGGTGCTGTGATGATCGGTGGCTGACTTGGCCACTGTGATCATTAAATGGTTAAGTTTAAAGACTGTGGTGGTATGCAGAAAACTGTCAGCAGAGCTACTACCATGGCTTTTGGAAGAGCAGACTTTAGACTACTCAAGAAACTAGTTAGTAAAGTCCCCTGGGGATTGGTTTTCAAGGGCATTGGGGCCTATAAATGCTGATCAGTTTTAAGAGCTATCTTTTGAGAATGCAGGAGCAGAAGTATGTGTAAAAATTCAAGCAAGTGAGGCAAAAGTTCAGCTTGGCTGGACAGGAATTTCTTTCTAGAACTTGGAGGAAAAAGATTTGTATGGTCTTTGGAAGAAAATTTAGGCTGCACAGGAGGACTACTGAGATGCTGTAGAGAGAAAATTCACATGGCTAAAGCTCAGCTGGAGCTGAAGACAGATATACTATGGTAGGTGGCAGAAGGGCTCTTTAAAGTATTTGTATTTTAACAGCAAAAAAGTTGTCCATTGCATGAGGAGGTTGGTCAGCTCACAAACAGAGATGAAGATAAAGCAGAGACATTTCATTCCTTCTTCACATCTGTCTCAACCATCAATGGAGGGCCTTGTGACCTCTGGAGCGTCAGGTGGAGGACCACAGCTGTGGGAGTTATAAAGCTCCCAGCCAGCTTTGAACTTGTACTGAATTTTCTGCTGCAGATGAATGCACAGAAGTCAATGGGGCTCAGTGGAATTCATCCCACGATACTGAAAGAGGTGGCTGGATGGTATTGCAGGACCTCATTATTTATCAACAGTCTTGTGAATCTGAAGAGGTCTCAGTCAACAAGAAGCTAGCAAATATTATTCCTATTTCCAAGAAGGGCAAGAAAGAAGACCCTGGTAATTACAGGCCTGTCAGTCTCCATTCAGTGTCTGGTAAAATTATGGAGAAGTTTATTCTGGGAGTTATTTAAAAGCGCTTCAGAGGAAATTCAGTTGTTGGTCAAAGAAAACATGGGTCTGTGAAGAGACAGGCATGCCTTACTAACTTAATATTTATCCTTTTATGAAAAGGTTGCACATCTAGCAGATGAATGAAAGGCAGTGACTGTGAGGGCTTTTTACTTCAGAAAAGCTTTTGACTCTGACTCTGACTGTATCCTTCTGGTATAGCACAAAGTGCCCAGCATCCACGTACACAGTACACTGCATGAACAGTTGTCTTGAAGCCTCTGGCTCAAAGATTTGTAACAAACAGGGTAACATCTGGTGGCCAGTCACTACTAGTGCTCCCCAGGGCTCAATTTCGGGCCCTGTTCTCTTCAATGTTTCTGTCAGTGACCTGGACACCAGAGCTTAGTGCGCATTAAGAAGGTTTGCAGCAGTACTAAGGTAGGATGAGCTGTGGATTCCCTTGAGCATAGAGTGGCCTTACAGAGAGATCTTGATAGATTAGAGTGCCAGGATTCACCAACCATACAAATTTAACAAAGATAAATGCCTGGATTCAGCTCTTGCAATGGTGTAATCCCAGATGTCTATACAGTTTTGGGGACTAGACACTGGAATACAGCACTGCAGAAAGGGAATTGGGGGTTTTCCTTGATGATTAGCTCAACATGAGTCAAAAATATGCCCTGGAGCCCAAAAGTGCTTTAAGTATTGCACTAAGCACACTATATGTAGTCCAAATTCGGGATTTATTCCAGAAGTGATTATCCCATGATATTCAGATTGGTACAGCTTCACATCAGGTGCTGTGTGCCGTTTTTGGCTTCACAATATAGGAAGGATATAAAAAATATTAAAATGTGTCCATAGGAGGGCAACAAACATGAGAATACATGCCAGATGAGCAAAGAAAGGAGGAAAGGAGCCCATCTGATCATGTTTTGTTCAGCTGGCACAAGAGATATTTGTCCCCTGGCAGAGATCATGGAGTCACACAATAGAAGCATCAGATGCTTGGGTTTGAAGTGTTCTTGTTATTATAAACAATCAAAAAATATTTATTTTACTTTCCTCACAGACTTTAAAAATATATAAATAAGTATATTACTATATATGTATGAGCGTAAGTCAAGCTCATTAGAAGTTCATCCCAATAGAGAAAGAATTCACAAGCAGATCTATTGGTAGAGAGGGATTAATACAGGAACATAATGCTTGCTGCTATCTGCAGCTGCCACTGCAGCATTAGATAATCTCTTCTCCTTGAGTTTTTCTTGTCAGAATATCCTGAGGCTACTTTCATTACTGGAAGGACTTGTTTCTCCATGACATAGGTCAAATTCTACCCTAAAAAAACCCGTGCAGTGTATATAGATTGTGGATGAGGGAACAGATGTTATTGTGGTCCCACATTTAACATTGTATCAGGACAGTTTGAAAGCATCACCAACTTATTCCACAATGTTGGTAAGCTGACCAGAAGCAGCCGAATGGCTTGCACAGGTCTAAAGGAAGGCAGTGCTTGGGAAAGGGCTGCTTTAGAGACTAAGACCAAATTAATTGCCCTTGCAAGCAAACTTAGAGGGAAGTCAGCTCTGGGAGCAGTTGTTAAGTAAATTAACTGCTCATTTATAAAGCAGCAGCAGGAAAAAAAACCCCTCAATTTTAAGTCGTCAGGTAGTTTGTGGTGTTAAAGTACACTTTGAATTCCCACATGAGTGACATTTAAAAGGAGTTAAAGGGCAGAGTACGTATTAGTGAATTAAACTGCACAGATGGTGTAATTATGCAGAAATAAGCATCAGAAACACAGGAAAGTTAGTGTTACACTTAAAATGAAATCTTAATATATGAAAATCCAGTTAAAGCAGTCAAAGAGCCTTATCTTTGCCTTATAGTGACACTATGAGGGAGAAAAGGGAAAGGGAAAAAAAACACTAAATGAAATGTGCCTTCAATTTCACTTGCAAAATCTAAAATATTTAAAGGGTTTATCATAAATGTATGGATTTCCTTCTCCACTACAGCAAGAGAGGGAATCAGCAACTTCCATCTTTTAATTGCTGCTAGGTTACAGACATGACTCTTTCCTTGCTTTGAGGGATTCTGTGTGAAGACAACTGTGTTTCTAGACTTAGTGACAATACCTTTAAGTCATGTGATTTTCAACAAGCACAGGAAATTACAAGCAAGTAGCTGATTATGAACCAAAAGAAACTGAAAAGTGTAGTATTGGAGGCAAAGAAACAGCCTGGGAATGAGAGTATGCCGTAATGAAAGCAGGATCACAATCTACTTTAGGCAAATTGGTAGTACAGACCACTGCTTGCAGTTTCCTGAAATCAAACAGTGGAAAGTCTGAAGTGAAGGACCAGCATCTGCCTGGTCAGCTATTAATGGTCAAGTTGTTCTTTTGAAGGACAGTGACTTGTGATGCCTATCTGAATCAGAGAAGAGTCCCAAATATTTTATTAAACTGATCAAAATAATGATAAATGGCCAGCACAAGAATCCAGATGAAAAAACCAAGAAGGAGAAGAATACAGAACTACTCATTCAGAGTGCTTGGGTATCTCAGTTGTTGGTTTAGAGGTTAAAAGCATTTTGTTGCATATCTGCCAGGTAACCAGGCTTCCTCACACACCTGCTTATGAAGAAGCATCGTTCTTCTAGTACAGATAATCTTCTAGAATGACAATTCAGATTACCTCATCTTGTCAGACATTTCACATACAAAGAGCAGGTGCAATGACGGAATGAAGTCCAGAAGTGAACTGTCCACCAATCAGACCGCCAGTGACATTATATATGGAAAATGGGAAGTTCTTTGACTTTTGGGAAGTCATAGAAATATTACTTCATTTTCAGCACACCACCTCCTACAGCTCCACTGCCCCTTCATGGAAGAAGTCTCATCAGGTTAGCACTGTCCATTGTATACCAAGACTTCCTTTCCCTAAGGTAAACAGAGATGCAGGGAAAATCCAGGGAGTGGCCAATCAGTCATTCAACATCTTGTGCACCTCCTGCCCAGCTGACTCAGCACTCCAACATTTGGAAGAGATTATAAGAATGAAAGCACAAACCACTGGACCCTTAAAGCCACAGATGCATTTTTCTTACCACCCACCAAATTCAGTGTGTATCTGAGGTTAATCACGCTTACCACATTCAGCTTGCACTTGTCCCAAAGCTAGTTCTTTCTTCCCAGTCAAAACAGCTCGAGCATATAGGTTCAGTTCCCTCCATGGTCTCAGGTGTTTCAGACACACGTCACTTAGTAAAGCACCCACATGTGCCAGGGTTTTTTAGTGAGGAGCAAGGAAAAGCACTTAGAGGTTACAGACTCTCACTTGAGGCTCATGATCCAGCCCTTGTTCCGGTGCCTCATCCAACAGCAGGCTTTGGAGATACCATCAAGAGAAGCTGATAGGTTGTGCCTTTAGAAAGATGGGAGCATCTGTGTGTCCCACAGATTTAACATCTCAAGACACACATGCTTCCAACTTCTTGCTGATGTGAGTATCTTTCAAATTAGGAGAGTGGCTGTCAAGTGTGCCCCATCTCTCAGGATGTACCTGCACATCCTTTTTGAAAAAAGCAATTTTCAAGAAGTTCTGGGTGTCAGGACCTGACCACTGGGATACATTGCCCTGCAGAAGTTGGTTTTCAGATTTCTGAAGGATGGTTCTTACCTGCAAATGTGTTTAGGCCATCTTTAGGAAAGGCCTAAATTCACTAGTACAAAGAAGAAAATGGGGTCAGATCAGATAAAAACCTCACTAAATCAAATACAAAGCAAGTGCAAGAAATATGGTCTTGATAAACATACATTTTAGGTCAGGATTCAAACAGCAGTTTCACATGAAAATGCAATAAATGCAGCTGAAAAATATGTGGGCATCTTCATTAAAGAATACCACTACCTTATTTTATTAATCTCAGCAGTGGAAAGAGCTAATCACAAAGCTGAGTTTCACAGCAAAAAAAAAAAAAAGAGAAAACTCCAGTTGACAGCTGCCTCCTTTTCCAAGACTATGCCTTGCTTTGAATGCTAAACATGGGGACTTCTCTTCTGCATTCATTGACCTCATCAAACTGTCTGGATGAAAGGAAGAGAATATGATCATTAGTTACTGAATATGCTGAAATAGGAGTAAGAGTAAATTGTGTGTGAACTGAAACGGGTTTTTGACTTTTTGAGTTTCTAATTTCATTTTCATTAACACATCAGAAATACAATTTGTCCTGCTAGCTGGGGTTTCAGTAATATCAATTAGCCAGTTTCAGGGCATGCGTGATTATCGAGACACAGGCATAACCTCTGAAAGACAGAAAGGTTTTGTCTGTTTCTTAATTCTCTTCTGTGACACAATTATCTCTGTACAAGAATATCTTTCACTATTACTGGTATTTATTAGGCACAAATCAATTTTAGCAAAAACAGAAAATTAATTTTATTCTTAGAGTCTCAACAAAATGAAATCAATGGCGTGTTAAAGGTCAGACATAAAACCAAGAGGGAGAAAGAATTTCACTATTACTAGTGCAGGCGCAAAGATGACAATTCCATCAGCAATTGGAATTTCCACCTGAGCCCTCACAGAAAAAACCTTCCTACTTCTCCAGTTGTGGGGGACTCCCCTAAACCTTGGATCAGTCTCTGCAAAAGGGTCTTTGCTGAAAAAAGGGGAGGAGGAGAATTATCTTCAATTTGTGTTACATGCTTTGGATTTTGAGTGTACACACCCTTTCTCAGGTGTGAAAAACAATCAGTAAAGTTCAAAGCAGCATCACAAGTTGAACTCCTAAATGTGAAGCAGAAACATTTTGCAAATGTGTCCCTGGAACTCACCTCACACAAGCCTAACAAAATACAAGCTTGGTAGCAAAAAACCCAAAGTTAACACAAAGTATTCAGTCTCCATAGTAGTATATGTGTCATGTCACAGCTTCTTTATTCATTACTCACTTTTACTGTTCGACAGACCTTTCCACAAGGACCGGCTCTTGAGCTTATTCTCTTTTAGCAGAAGTTCCTAGCTTGGGCCCTGGAGACCTTCGTTGGGGTTCTAAACTGGAAAGACCAAGATTTGATGAATCCTGTAAAGTCTTCCGTTTCTATAAAGATTTGTTCCCTCAGGACACCCACAGGGTCTCAAACTCTAGAAGCAGAGGACTTTAGCTCTAAATATGTAGGTCTACATTTTGTCATAGAGCAACTTTTCTCAAATAAATGGCATCTGTTTCAAGGGCAGATGCATTTCTTCTGTCCCACCTGGTGCTGGACAGGTCATCTGTTTGTGCTGATTGTTGCATGGAATGGAGACAACCATTGCTTCTTATCTATGGTCCAAAGTTCTCTGTCTTCCTTCACTTCTGTGGGAATTACTTGATCCTCTAGAAACACTACCCAGAACAGTGAAAGACCTAAAGACTGAACCAGAAATGTAACTGCTCTTTGGGAGAAAAAAAAAAATTGTTCTAGTCAGCAAGTCATCATCCAGAAAGGCTGGCTTCCCATGCCACCCAGGCCTTACTTCTGTACACTCAAGCAAGCCCATTTCTGTGCACAACCTGTTCCTCTGGCAGAATGATACCCTTCTATTGTCCTTCCTCACCTGGAATTAATCTTGTCTACATTTCTTGTAAAGTCATGAAAGAGACACTGTTCTGACACTGTTCTGGAAGCCACAAAACAGGAGACTATAGTCCCAGGAGTCACAGGAATGGTTTGCTCAAAACCAGGATGCAAGAAATTCACCTGAAAGCAGGGCTTTGCTTTTGTTTTAAGGCACTCTGAGTAAGCCTGGCAAGCTGCCTCAGAAACACACAGAACCTACCCACAGAATGCTGCTTTTCTCACTCTTTTGACTGACTCCTGAAGTCCAATCAGGATTTCCACCTGTGATTGCTCTAATTAGTGCCAGGACTCTCAGCTCCAGAAAGCATCACATTTCCCAGCTACTGGCTTCAAGAGTCAAGGGAGCTTTTGTTGAATGGTCCATGTGTTATGCAGTTGCTGTCCTCGTGCACAAATTCAATTAAGACAGATCCCAAGGAAGTTTAATGTATCATGAAATCTTCAAATGTGCTGGGCTTGGGCTGTATCACAGATGTTCCTCTGAGATCTGGAAAGAGAAGAGCTAAAAATTGTAGTCTGTCTTGGGAGTTAAGACCTGGAATTAAAGTCATCTTTACCTTCTCTACTGCAGTACTGACAGACCCACAAAACTGGTAATGATATCTCACATTAAGAATTTTCCACATTCATATGGACTTGCAGCCAGGAGAAGGACAGCTGATAATGAGCAAATAATTAATTAAAGGCAGCAAATGAAAATCTACAAGTCTTCTGTGAAATTCGGTCACTGAATATTGATAAAAGGCATTCTCTAATCCACTAAGAGTCTAAGACTGCACTTACAGATGCAGGAGTTATTTCCTCCTGTCATATATAACTTAAAGAAGGTTTAGATTTCAAATAATTGCTGATTGTTATATTTCAATCTCGATTAATTCATAACCCTCTTCTCTCTCTAGAGAATCCCAGTCAGAATTGAAAGACTAATTTGAGAAAATAAACCCACATTACTATACGTTTCTAAAATTTCTAAAATTTTCAAGAAAAGTGAGGAAGAAGGGTAAACATTCTGGTGATACAATTTCTCAGAGAGAAAAAGAGTGTTTTTCATAACCCACAGGGTGTGGAGAGTGCAGGAAAGAGCTCACATTAAGCATCTCACCTAATTATTTTCTTTATTTTGTTTACAGCCAGTCACATCCAATGCATCTAATTTCAGACACTTGCAAAGGTATAGCAAACATTAGGAAATACCAGAAAGTCAAACACAAGTGTAAATTTAGGGACAATGAACTTGTGCTTACAGTCTGATGCTAATGCGCTGTCAGAGAAAGTGAACATGGAGACAATTACGGTCCAACGTTTTTGACCTGGTATGGTACAAACAGAAAGATGTATCATGTCTCTTGTTATGCTAGAATCCGTACAAACAGCAGCATTAATTTAGAGCCATAGATAAATACCTAACAAAAAGTTCTCCTACCAGTAGAAGAACATCTGTATTTTCACAAATTTGTTTACAACTGGTGCAAGATTCAGCTCATACATACACACATATATACCTTTTGTGCCTTCCAGGTCCTAAGGAGTGTTAGGGAGGAAAGAATTCAATCACCAGAGGCATAACTGGGTATCTTTTGTGTGGCAGTGTCAGAACAGTCGTATTTGTTGCTTGACAAGAGACCCAAGTGAGCAGTTGATGTGTTTAGTCAAAACCAAAAGGAAAGATAATGCTTTTAAAGATTTAACACTTTTATGGCACCATTTTTTCTCTGTTGTCTTCATATTCAAGCTTCCTCTTGATAAGAATGGATCTTAGTGGGTTAAAAAAACCATTCTTGAGGGGGAAAAGATGGGAGGAAATGGTTTTGAGAGACAGAACTAGAAAGTTTGCCAAAGGGGTATCTTTAGAAACTAAGTTCCAAATGAAAAGGCTGAAGCAAGAGCTGCTGAAGTCAGCAGAAACATTGCACTGAGTCTGTTCAAACGCTACACTAGAAGGAACATATTCACTCGAAGGTAGTTGTCTGGAGCTGGACAAAAAGAGCTCGGGTTAAGATACAAGAAGAAAAGAGTATGACTTTTATGGCAATATTATCCTTCATAGGAGCATTACTGTTTAAGATGAAAGGAAAAAAATACCCCCACTTCAAAATACAGAGAGCTCAATTTAGAAACAAAGAACTTACAACTCATCACTGTTGAGACTAATGATACCAGATACATTGGAAGTTTCTAACCTGTCAACAGGATGCAGATTCAAATTTTCCAAGGCTATAATCACTTCTGCTAAACTCCAAGATTTCTTTTCTCCTGACATGGAAAAGAAAATCAGTTATTAGGAGAGTCATAGCAGGTCCTTGGTAGCTACCAGGAGGTAGGAAGCTACGTAGAAGTGAAAAAAGTGGACATTGTCCAACAGTATAAAAACCCACTGGAAAGACTAAATTCCCATTACTTACAGCAGTGCCTTCAAGAGGCAGCTTTATTGTGCCTGATGAACAGTTTTTGCTACCAATTGTGGTTGGCTTGGTCACTTGGTCTGGAGGCACTGGCTTAGCACAGAGAAAAATCAGAGAAGAATAGAATGGTTCATCTGCTAAGTTCTGTCCTTAGAAAAAAGACAACCTTTGTTTATTTTTTCTTCTTCAATGAGAATCTCTTGGGAATGTCCTAGGCAAAAAGGTGCTTTTCAATCGACCCTAGTAGTCTGAAAAGCTGTCAGACTTGCAGTGCTGAATTGCTCTGTTGCAAATCTTACTCAGGTGACTTTGAGATCTAGCTATTTCTAGATCCCAACATCTGAATTAACTTTGAATGTGTCTGGCAGCCCAGATGATTGACTGTGGCCCACATCACACTGTGAAAGTGAATGTAGGCATTGTGCAGGGTGGCATCTATCTACTTGATTTGTAGTGCTGGTAACTGGTTGATAACACACATCCAAGTAGTCATATGCATCAGCACAGATTCTGACTACCTGTTGCCTCTTTAGAGATGGATAGTTAAGATAAGCCAACTCTGTGCAATACAAAATAAAGGCTATAGCTCTGACCAAAGCTGGGATGCCCTTTTGATGCAGTGCTTGAGTCCTGGAAGAAGGAATGCGCTGCCTGTAGTTCTGGAGGCCTCAACCTATTGAATCTCTGAAGAGAAAGGCGCATGAGCCACTCGTTGTCACCC
Source organism: Pseudorectes ferrugineus (assembly GCA_008033365.1). Lineage (NCBI taxonomy): Eukaryota > Metazoa > Chordata > Aves > Passeriformes > Pseudorectes > Pseudorectes ferrugineus. The sequence goes on from QWTY01009597.1 coordinate 14,580, forward strand.
TGTTGCTCACGTGTTGTACTTAGGCTAGAAAAAGATCTGCTAGCTTAAGGATGCTATTAACACTTCACTTACTGGTGTTTGACTTAATTAAATGGCTGTGAGTAGTAACTGCCTGGGGAATGAAGGTGAATGTGCTTTCAACATGAATGCAAAAAAAATGCCCAGTAATATGTATTGGAAAAGGTATTGAAAACATAATTGACTGGCTTTTCTGGGGAGGAAGCCTGACTTCATTACTCTAGACTTAATGGTAGAAGACTTGTAACTTGGAAAGACAGCACTGAGAAATAATTTGGAAAGGGACAGAATTTATTAGCTTCAGTTACGCAGTTCCTGTTCAGTATGGTCCAAACTAGACTGAACCATAGTTAATATCATCAATGGCATTGCTGCTGGATTAGGAACCCTGTGCTCTGCCCCTCTCCAGCCCCCGTTGATTTGTTTGATTGGCCTTTTCTTGACCTGTGATTCTGGCCACCAGAACACCAGTATATCAGCACCACAGCTCTAGACGTGCCCCCAAAACCTCTTGGTTGTCTAATGAGGTCAGCACTGTTAATTCAGCAGTTCTACACTGAGCATTATCCTACAATGTGTCTACATGAGCTCATACGGTGTGACAGAAGCACCATTAATCATTTAGACAGTCAGAAACAGGCTGTAATTCATCAGTAGACCTGCATAAGAATAACTTTATTTACATTCCTTTTGCTAATCCTTCAGGATTCCTTTTATCAAGAATCTGTCCAGTATAAATATTTATAGCTGAGTTAATTTCCTTAAAATCAGACTTCGTAGTGGAAATGGTCACAGAACTGTATCGGTAATGATGTATCAGGCATCATTGTAATATTCTTTCAAATCAAATTGAAATCTAAAAACTGATCATAAAAAAAAGGAATAATTGCTGTTTCTTTTTGCCCCTATGAATGTAGCTTATACTCACAAGAAGATTTTCAATGCAGTCATCACATAAGGATGAGAGACACAGCTGTCACTAGGTACACATTTCAAAGAAAATCTTTGAGAACTTCTTGTCATACAGTCAGGGAAAAAAGAATTCTAATTCCATGAGTATGACAGTTTCTTCATCACTTTTAATTCTTTGACCTCCTTCATTTTTGTCCACAGCTTTAGAAGTCTTCTTGATTGATCAATTATTGGTGTGGCACCATCATCTTCTGTTAAATGCCTGGCCTAGCAGAGAAAAGAACAGCTAAAGGAATAAACCCAACCTGACAAGAGCAGGTGATAGGGGGGTTTTAATTATTTCTGAGCTATGGTAGTATGGATGGGATTTATTTGAAACTTTCCCTCATAAAAAAATGTTACAGTTTAGAGATACATCAAAGTTCAGTGGGGGAAGGGGTTCATGCTGTCATCCTAATACAAGTGAACTAGGTCATCTTCTGGAGCTACACAGACACCTCTGGTGGGCATTTGCCTTTTCTAGAGAGCTGAAGTCTGTCACAGTATGAGGGCATCCAACATGCTACCAGCATGCTACCAGGAGCTGCTGACTTGTCAGAAGTGTCTGTGCCCAGGTGACCTGCTCTTCTGGGCTTAGTCACCTTCATCCACAAGCCACTGTTTCTACAAGAGGGATCATCTCCCTCCCTTCTTGTATCCCTGGCATTATAGGCATCCAAATGCTTACAAGCAAGGATTCTCATGTGCCTTCTTCATTCAGCATACACAGCACACACACACACACAAACCCCATTTCCTGCACTGTTCTTTGTGGGGACAGGGAATGAGGTCCCCTGAGGAAGTAGTGGTTTGGTAGGTATGGTTTGGCCTTAGGGATTTAGACCACATGTGCAGGACATGACTATTCTGTGGGATAGATCTTCTAAATATTTTTCAACAGAGTAATTTAACCTTCCCGTTGAAGCCCACTTAAGAATGAAGCTGTAATCAAGATTCAATACTCATGAAATTAAAAGATTTATGCCCTTCTCAAATTATTGTGCTACAGAAATATTGAAAAGAGATACAGGAGTGTTGTGACTGCTTGTCTCCCACTCTGAAATCATGAGAGTTCGTTTTATGTAAGATATTCCTCTGAAAGATATGTAGCTAACACGCTCTCCAGCCAGACTTTCATCATCCTTTCACCACTCCATCCCAGTACCCCACTATCTTTATTGCAGAATGATTTTCTCAAGTCTAGGTGTCTCTTCTTGAAACTTGATCCATTCTTCATCATTTCTAGGAATTCATAATATTTCAAATGGTATTCCTATGACTTTGGGCAAGCTTTCTTGGATAACTTCACTGGGGAACAATAGAAGACTTTGGCCCCAAGACAATTTAGTTGTTCCACTTGGACTGGGTCAGCATAATGGAGCAGAACCTTCTGGATGAGGAAGTAGGACATAATGCTGTAAGCACACATCAGCCTTGTTTTATATTTATCAGAGAATCATAGAATGCTTTGGGTTGGAAGGGGACCTTGAGATTATTTATTTCCAATACCTCTGCCATGGCTAGACCAAGTTGCTCAGAGCCCCATCCGACCTGGCCTTGAACACTTCCAGGGTTGGAGCATCTACAGCTTCACCTGTCCCAGCGTCTCACCATCCTCACAGTAAAGAATTTCTTCCTAGTATCTAATCTAAAACTACTTTTTCAATTTAAACCATTCCCCCTTGTCCTGTCACTACATGACCTTTCTAAATAATCCCTCTCCATCTTTTTTTTAAGTTCTCTTCAGGGACTGGAAGGCCACAGTTAGGTCATCCCAAAGCTTTCTCTATTCCAGGCTGAACAGTCCCACTTTTCTCAGCCTTTCTTCATATAAGAGGTGTTCCATCCCTCTGATCCTCTTGGTGTCCTTCCTCTGGACCCACTCCAGCAGTTCCACATCCTTCCTGTGCTGGGACCCCAGAGCTGGATGCAGTGTTCCAGGTGGGGTCTCACCAGAGCAGGGCAGAGGGGCAGAATCCCCTCCCTCGCCCTGCTGGCCATGCTGGTTTTTAAAACAGTTGGTAGCTTTTGAAATACAGGTTTGAGGTCTTTTTTTCAATTTTATTGAATTGTTGGTAACCAGAAAGCTATGGCAATTACATAACGTATGGAGAGAAAACCTTCATTTTATTAAGCAAACAATGATACATAGTCTTCTTAACAAAAAACAGGATTTTACTTATGCTATTAGGTCAAGTTATGCTTCAACAGAAATTCAAATTAATTAGAAGTCTGTAGTACATCTTTAAAAATCTGGTTTTATTTATATTATCTGCTTTAAGTCTAATATACATAGAGGGGAAAAAAAAAAATCAGAACAGGTTTTGCATCCTGAAACTGATTTTTCAAACAAAATTAACACAACTACTATGCAAATGGGTTTAATAGCCTAGAGGCTATGACTGGATTTCAAGATCTCAAAATAAGTTCCCACTCATATTGCACAGGAAAAAATACATTTAGCTTCTCTTTCTCCCAACTTCATCCAGCGTCCTCAACTCCCAGTAAACCAGTCACTGAAACAATTTTGGTATATAAAGGAAAGCCACAAGGACATTTTTGCTGCAGTATGTACATGGCCATCAGGCTGAGTCTGCCTTCCTGCACCAGTATGGCCAGGTTTTTCAATACAGCCTTTCACAGGCCACATTTAGCCATTGTTCTGTTCCTGAAAATGCATGATAGAGGTAAATCACTTGACCAAATATTATCAAATGTAGTTACCTTCAGTATTTATTATATTATGAAACTTACATCTTTTGAATGGGTTTTCTATATTTATATTCATTATTTGCCTTTAAATTGCTAAGAAAAATTGCATTCATTTGGAGCTATAAAAAAATACAGCAGCCTGAGAATGACAACAGGGTTCTCTTCAGGCAGGGATATCCATCTTTCTCTGCAGAAATAGAAATTAGGCAGAGCAGCAGACCTTTGTAAGTCACAGCCAGTAGATGAGGTATCAAAAAAAAAACCTGTACAATGGTAGACCATTTTTTTGGTACCTTTGTTTTCCTCAGTATATGAATATGCAATTTTGGAAACCTTTTAACTACCAGAATCAGAATCTATGGAATTGTTTAGAAATTCCTCTCTGGATTCATGCTTTTTCTTGTAGCCATTTTCCCGTGGAGTCTTTCCTCATTCCACTAATACCACCTACATGTCTCTTTCAGGATGTCTCAGTGCTTAGGCAACAGAAGCACAGCTGCTTCCCACTTCCAAGTGACCTTGTAAGAACCATTAGCTAGTCACGCAAGAGAGAAGATAAAAGAGCATCTGAACAGCCCTAGGGTTTCTTGACACAAAAGGCCAAAAATAGATGCACTTCTTTTTCTAAATATCTGCATTTCCAGACTTATTAACATGACTATGCATTTCAGGAAAGAATCACCTTCAGCTACAGGACCCCTCTATATCCTGCATTTCTTTAGCACCTAAGAAAAGGAGCTAGTTCTAGAAAGGTACAAGATCTGGGTGCATAAGGCTTACTGGATATTCTGTAAAGGATATAGGTTCATGCCTGCCACACCAAGCCTGGGTACGAGCCATGTGTTTCCCCATGCAGAAATGGAACTGCTACCCAACCGTACAGAGTTCGCCAGCTTTGTCCCTTTGCAAGATTGTCACATCACAGTCAAAGCAGAATGTACTGCCTTTCAGTTCTGGTGGTACTACTAAAGAGGCAAGATCAAGTTCACTGGGTTCTCTGGGCCTGTGCCACACCTTTACATTTCTTCTTGTAAGTGTCCTGAGAGATGACAGACTACTAAAAATAAACTTTCTCCAGAGGTCTTTAACCTCAGAATACCCAGGAAGTATGAGGTATATTCAGTGTGGAAAAGCCAGATTAGTACTGCTGTCTGCACTACATAAAGGACATCCTAAGGCCCTTGATAATGAGCAGTGTAGAACAAAGCCCTCTTCTCCCACAAGGCAGCCAGTGTGCAACCTTCAGCTCACACTTCATCACTGTCTTGGGTACATCCAGCACAAAACAGTGGTCTGAAAAAGAGACTAGCCTCAAATACAAAAGACAGTGTGGCCTAGAATAACCTACGAGCATATTGCTACAAAAGACAGTACTTTAGTCAGGTCTACCTAACATTTAGGACATGCAGTGTCTGTGCTAGATAATGTACAAACCTTCAGAACAAGAAAACATGTAGTCTGGACGTAAGAAAACAGGAAATCAGCAATCTGGCAATAGAAACTGGTCTTCAGGACCAGGTTTGATCTTGTGCTTCTGTTCAAAGGCAAAATGTGAACACAAACACACACAAACACACACACAGGCATAAATACAGGTTCAGAAAGACACAGAGGCTTATCTGACAGGAAAGATAAAGGTGAAAGTATAAGGAAGAAGAGGGAGGGAGGAAGAAGAGGGAGGGAGAAGGAGAATGAGAGACACCCATGCAGTTACACAAGGACAACACACCACACATAGATTGCTTTCTCTTCGTAGAAGATTTCAACTGACAGGGTCTTACTGTTTGAGAGGATTGCCTTGAGTCTTCCTTTGCAATTGTCCTGAACTCCAGGTGTATAGGAATTTCTCTTCTCAAGGAAGTTAGGGAGGGAGACAAAGTGCCGCGTTATCCTTAGAGAACCAATACACCTCACCCATAATGTAGACGAAGACAGTTCAGCAGACATTCAGAAAAATACTGTTGTTCGTACTGCAATGCTGGAGACTGATACATTAAATTATATGGAAATCCTTTCTGGGCAGCTCTGAATTCTCCTAGATTGCATCCTAAAAGAAAGAAAGCCAAACATCAATATGTTGAGCTAAAAATTCTGGTTTGTTTTGGTGTGAGTCAGAGGTTTTCTGCAACAGTGACTTTCCCCATAAATAGAAAATTCTGGTTCAGTTCCATTACTGAGAAGATATCTAGCAGATTCAAAGCATCACAGAGATCCGTGCATAGCAAGTGTATTGAATTTCTGTGAAACAAACACCAACTCCTTATGGTATGGTTAGTACTCATTGCACCAGAGACTGACTTCATGGTTTAGAAGATAGAATGAAGAATCATAAGGTCATTTTTTACTGCAAGCAAAATCTTCAACACAAAGATGATGAATAAATGAGTGTTTTTTCAAAAACAAAAAACAAAACAAAAAAACACAGAAAAACAAACTAACAGAAAAAAAAGCAACAACACAAAAAAGCCCACCACATAATCACTTGGCAGCAGAAACTGATTTTTGTGAAATATTTTTGAAGATTTCAAAAAGGGAAATTATGCTTTATTCTTTAATTTTAGACAAGGACACATTAAATATTTACTTTCAACTCCTGAGAAACATTTTACAAGATATTTAGGAAGATTGAATTCCTTGCCGATTACATTTAACATATATGCCAGCTCTGACAGTGACTTTGCTCTCTGCACTGGCTCACATTTATGTCAAATAGCAATTTCCAAGGTCTTCCAGTACTGTGAGAAATTCAGTGCTAATTAATGCTTTTTAAAAGCTTAGTAGTTTTTCTATTTTTCAATTTCAGCTTTAAAAACATAGGAAAATTTTCTGTGTTGACAAATCTATCCTGACACCAGGTCACAACTCTTCTGAAGGCATTAATAATCATCTGGAAGCCCAGCACACTTTATGTATTATGCAGTCTGATGGAGATATTTTAAAATTTCTTGTTAGACAGTTAGGATGCATTTGAGCTCTTAAAATTATGACACATTAATAAACACTGTGAGAGGGTGATGCATATACTGCAGGATATACTCAGGTCTTTTTCCATCAAGGAAGGTGGAAAAAAACAGTGCAATTATTTAGAAAACACTATTTTCCTATCAACTGTCTTTCAAAAAGAAAAAAAGTGTTGTCTCTTATGTAGGGTTCCAGCAACACGAAAATGTTCTGGCTTGCTTCAGCAAGCCAAATTTTTTTCTGTCTGAGCCAGTTCTGCTTGCTCTATTTGTTTTTTTATGAGCATGGCAATTCTTCGGACCTTTAGTTTGCTTGTTACCCTGCTCTGTCTCTCTTACACAGTCTTATTTGGGTTCCCCACCTGGATTATGGGTACCTTACTCGGAGGAAAGGGCATTATTTATCTTGGGAACCTTTATTTGCAGAATTGGAGAATGTGGTGTTTTGGCAGCATTGCATAGAGAGGAGTCTGACAGTATGAGTTCTCTGTTCAAATCAAATCCAAATATTTCATCAATTCTAAAATGAAATTCTGAGGATCTTTTTTTTTTTTAAGCAAAATCAAAATATTTTGACCCATCACTATCATTTGCTGTAGAATAGTATTTCACAACATTGACATTTCCACACATTGACATTTACACAAAAGCGTAGCCTGGTAGAGATTTCTAGCACTTTCCAGTACTCTCCCTTTGCTTAAAGCAGGGTCAACTAGATAAACTTGCTAAGGGACTTCTCCAGTAAAAGGCTGGATATCTTCAAGGATCTCCCCAGCTGTCAAGGGAAAGTTTTTCCACATGTCAGATGAGGATTTCCTGTATATTTATGACCATCATCTTTTATTTTCTCACCATCCAGAAGAAGTCTGTCCCCATCTTCTCTCTATTTTTCCTGTGAGAATGGATCACACCCCACTACACACCACCCTGGCACAACTGGTAACATGCAAAAATGACTGCAAACTCTGTGTGCACGACACACTCAAAATTGCCTGAAATGGCTTGTGCCGCAGCTGATAGTGTTGAAGAGGAGGATGACCATCAGACAGATCAAACCATAACCAGGAGATTACCAAGCAACTTTTGGAGACAGGGAGAGCCAAATAGAAAAGCAGAAAAGGAGTATGAAATTGTGGTGATGGGGAGTGAGGTCTGAGCAGCAGTCAGGCCAGGTTTGGCATTGCAAGAAACAGCACTGCTGGTGTCACACCTTCCATCACAGATGAAGGCATCTCCACAGCCTGGAAGATCTCCCTCCCCACTGCCAGCAGTGGCACTCCAGCTGGCTGGGGCTCGATGGCATGCAACCCCAGCCCTGGGTATGCAAAGGGACCACACGGCACCTTTCCCACTAGAGCAGGATATATGGACTTTATGGAGCAGCCTAAGCACTCCTGAAGATTAAGTGCCTGTATCTCCTACGGCACAGAGGAGAACTGTGGTAGGAGAATCACATTGCCAGGAAAGAGAAATGCATGAAACTCACATGTTCAAAGTGCAGGAGGGAACTCTGTAGAACATTGTGTGAATGTGGAGGAGGTGAGGGCTTTTGGAGGTTCTTATTTTGGAGGCTGGAAAGTGTTTATTCACACTCAGTAGTTTATCTGTTGTAATGCTGATAACAGTATCATACACTCACAGGATGGCTGAGGTTGGAAGGGACCCCTGGAGGTCATCTGCTCCAACTCCCTCTCCTCAAGCAGGGCCAGGTAGAGTCAATTGCCCAGGACCACGTGAAGTGGCTTTTGAAGATTTCCGAGAAGGCAGAATGCACAGTCTTTCTGTGTGACCTGTGCCAATGTTTTATCACCCCTACAGCGAAAAATTATTTCCTGGTAGTCAGGAGGAACCTCGTGTGTTTCATTTAGTACCCACTGCCTCTCACTGGGCAACTGAAAGGAGCTTGGCTTCACTTCTTTTCAGCCTCCCTTCAGGTCTCTGCATGCATTGGTAAGATTCTGTCCTGAACCATCTCTTGTCCAAGCTGAACAGTCCCAGCTTTTTAAACCTTTCCTCACATGAGAAATGCCCAGGCCCTTAATGCCATAGCGGCGCTTTGCTGGACCCCCCCAATATGTCCATGTCTCTCTTGTACTGGTGATTCCACAACTGGAACCCAATTCCAGCACTGGTGTAGTCTCAACAGTGCTGAGCCAGCTTCCTCAGTACTTGCAGGTATATCACATTAGGACTCGTGGATTTCTCTATGTCCAGTTTGCATAAGTATTCCCTGACCTGATCACCTTTTCCCATGCGTTCTTTCCTCCAAACTTCGCCTGGTCTCTGGGCCCTGGGATTCCTGAAGGCCAGTCTTGCCAGTAAAGTCTGAGGAAAAGAGGGCATTAAGTATTCAAGTTTTGCAATGTCCAATCTCAGCAGGACTCCTACTTCATTCAGCATAGGGCCCACATTTTTTACTGGCCTTCCTTTTGTCACTATGTACTTATAAAAGCCTTTACAGAAGCTCCAGTCTGGATTCTGAATGTATAGTTCCCTCATTAATTATGTGTACTTAATAAATCAATAAACCACTTGGATTTTCTTGGATTAAAACTTAGAGAATTGACCAGTTTTCCATTGAGATATCTCTCCAGGTTGATGTAGAGGCAATACAAGCTCCTCTTCACATCTTCATTCACAGGCTGATCAAGAGCTTTTCTTTTTCTTCAGACATCTCTCTAAAAGATGTCTGTCTAAAAGACTGTCCTACTCTTAGTCCCCTCCACTGACTTGCAATGGAAATGATGAGACATCTTCCTATTTTTCTGCTGTTTGCCAGATAGTATTTACTAATGGATCTCTGCCCCTACACCTGGAAATCCATGTTACCAATCCTCCATATGATGTGCATGCAATTTTAACTCCTGGGAATACGCAACTGCTGTCAGAGCATATAGCAATCCTGAGTACTTCAGTATCTGCTCATTATTTTTGCCACTCTGTAGGAAGTGGTGCACTTAGCGTGTCTCATCTCAAAGAGGCAATTTTATTCTTCATAAGCCTTGAAAGTTTAAAGTGCATTTTACTCTGTCAGTATGAGGGTTATGACAGACATTTGCACCAAATGGGAACAAGCACAAAAGAAGCACACAAAAGACACATCGATTATAAAGATATTTTAACTTTTAAAATGCCTTGTCCTAAGTTTATTCCTGTATCCTCATTAGACAGGCTTCGATCCCTCCTCCAGGAAGCAGGAGTATTAGGAATCACAAAGCTTTATTTGTCAGCTTTCTGCCAGTCCATGATAACTAACCCCTCTTATATTCAGCTGCTTGTAAACTTTTAACTTCGTGGTGACAGATATGGGGTGGCACTCGGCAATCCATACAATTCAACTTTTCCCTCTTTTTGTTGTTAAAGTTTCTTAATTAGTGAGCTCGCAGCATCCTCATAGTCATTCTTCTTCCTCAGCTGTAGCTATTTGCTGGTTAATCTTGAAAGAACCTCTGAAGACACATGATTTAAGACAAAGAAACAAAACAATCTCTCTCTAAGTCACCTGACTTAACTCGCAGACATTTTGTGAGCATTCTTTAGTGAGCTGTCTGAAAGGAAACCATGGTGACCTCAGGAAAGGAGTAGTTTCAAAGTGTTATACCTTCTTCTGCTTTATATGCTTTATATTTTCTATATGACTTCGTAGTATTCTTGTGAAGGTGGAGACCTAGAAGATGAATAATGGAAATTCCTATAAAAAGAGTGTTTACAAGTGCTGACTGTTTCTCCCTAAACATGAGTTAGACAGTTTGGAATGTAAGGAGCTGTCAGCCAAGTCAGATGAGGCTACTGAAGCAGTTTTACAAGCAGTCCTGTAAACCACTGAGTACAGGTGTAAGCTCAACACTAAAAGGACCAGTTCTGATACAAAGATGGTGGTAAGATCTTTGAAATCGAGGTCTTTATTTTAGACTCAGTACATCTGATAAGTCAACCTATGCTTCTTTGTTTGTTTCAGCTTTGTTCTGTCTACCAAAATATAAAAAAAGAAATGCTTCTCAGAGCTATCCAAAGAGTTAAAAACAGGCACAATTTTCCTGTTTCTGATTTCAAGGTTTTTTTCTAAAACATCAGTGACACTTGTCAATGGGCAGTATTTAATCAGTTCATGCCAGAAGAAAGGAATTTTTTATTGGGAAGGGGAAATTAGGCAAGAAGCCATTCTTTGTGGGAAATACTCTTTGAAGGCTTCAACAAAAATGTGGGAAACTGCACAAAAAATTAGAAAGTGAAGGAGAACAGAAACTACAGAAGCAGCACTTACCGTCATAATGAAACTAAAAATATTCATTGTTCTTAATCCAGTGGCCATTATTCTTAACCTCAAAGCAATGAGACTTTCCTATGAGCCATCTGGGATAGAGTGATGTCATTGACATCACAGCTATCAGGTGGAATCTGATCCAGTACTACAAGGACAGAAGTAAGCAGGAAATAATATTTTTGAAAAATAAAGTACAGTCTTTGCCCTGGCACAAGATAGACTGGAATACTGATCTAGCTGGAACAAGTCCATGCAGTCATTCCATATCAACCACAAGAAGTCTAGGTAAAAGAAAATCTTAAAAAGCAACTATAGGAAAATGTCAAAGATCCTTCAGACCAGGCATCACTCAGGAACATGTTGAGCCTTTCACTGTGAGTGATAAGTTCTCATAAACTACTCTCAGAAAGATAGAATGGGAAACATAAGTGAAATGAGCAAAGTTCAAAGGAGGATGAAATGTGTCTCTCCCCTTGCCTAAAGCCACTGTCCAGTGTCTCATGGGAAATATCCTTGAAATTATTTTTATTCCTATAAGAAGTCTTGATCTATTAAAATCACAAAGGAAAATATTCCTCAATTTTAATTAAGCCGATTTTCTTTCACACTTCCTCACAAATTACTTAACACAGTTTGGCATCTAAGCAGGCTGCTCTGATGCTGTCCCTCAGATCAGCTAAGCCACTAGCTGGACAAGGCAAAAAGGGCAAAAGCATCACATGAGGAGGGCTAGTGTGTTCTGTTTGCCTTTGTAGCAGCTGCACCTATATGTACCATTAGAACAAACTTGCCTAATACATATGCTCTGTCTTCTAAGGACACAACAGAGGGCACAGGCAGATGCAGCCAAAAGGCATGGAAGGTTTGCAACTGAACTGCTTAGAGTGAACTGCAATCTGGGTCCTCTGGTATAGAACTAGGGGTGTCTGCCTTCTTAAAGCCAAGGAGAACATACTCTTATCATGTGATTCGTGCAGGGATCTGAATCAGAAGTGGAAAGGATCTGAAATCCTATGTAAAATCTAGAGTTTCCTCATGAAAAGAAACCAGTAACTGCTTTAAAAAGGCTAATAAAAGGCTGGAGGAAAAATACCGCCTCTTCCTTAAGTCATCAGTAGTCCTGACGGCAGCACAGACATAGGCATGATGGAAATTAAAAAGTTAAGGACATATTGCTGTTTAGCAGAGTTCATGTGTTTTTTGTGCTTGTGAGAAGTAGTAATGCAGATCCTTCCCTGAGCAAGCAGCTTGGGATCCCAGCTTACATCTTGGCAGAGAGAAAATAGGAAGAGCTCTGAAGGATGTTAGTGGTGACACATCTGATCAGTCATCCAGCTTGGCAAGTAGAAACACAGCTTCACCATACACCAGCTATTTCCCATGTACAGAGCTTTCTGTGGATGACTGGATTTCTACTGTTTCTTTTGCCTTCTGATTCCCAACCAAGAGAGTCTTCTTGTAATTCAGTACAGACTTTCTTATTGTTCTCTGGTCATTCTGCACTGGAATTACCACTGGCCAGTCCTTTTCATCAGCTCTTGTAAGCTAGCACTTCCAGTTTTGCAGACGTTGTGCACTCCTGTAAAACTGGACCTAGCCCATAAAGAGACATCTTTGCACATGTAGCTGAAAAGTGAATAGGTTATGTTTGCAGCAGGCTGCCTAAAATCCCATTTCATTTGGAGTCCTGGTGGCCTGCTTTCTACTCCAAGTTTTCTCTTGCATAGCTGACTGTACTTTCTCCTCCCACCACTATGCTTTTCTGGCTCACTGTGATCCCCAAGACAGCTCTCCTGCTTGCCTCCCCCCCATCACACCGAAATGATATGTGTTTTAAATACCACTGATTCATGAAAATGTTTGTAGGTGCTGGAGCTATCACTGTCTGAAAGGTTATGGACAAAGCATGTGAGAAAGGCCAAAAGAGAGGCTTAGCACCTCAAATCTGGGTTTTCCTCTGCAGAATGCACACTTTCCCTAACCCAGTTCAGTCATATGCTTCTAGCAAGTCACCTCTTCTGTACAGCATAAGGGTAGGAAAGCAGTGACAGTCAGCAGGGCATCCTCTCAGCAGCAGAGCTGTGGTTACGTCCTGTGAAGGACAAGCAAAGGGACACAGAAAAAAAGAAGTGGGCTGAAGTTCAGCAGAAAAATCTCCAAGCAAATGGTTTTGAATGACCAAAGCACCAGAAGCAAAAACATGACATGCAGACATGTGATTTCAAGGAGAAGAATAAATAATCTTCAATGAAAATCTGAAAAAAAAAAAAAAAAAGCCTTTGTATCAGTTCAATATGTTTGTTTTGAGCACTTTGAAACTAAGAATCTTACATTTCCAACTGGGACCTTTTTTCACTGCAGAGTCTTCTGCAACATTTCTCGAAAGTCAAAACTGAAGCTTAACTCACTTTTTTGCAGTGGGGTCTATATTTTGGGGAGGAGAGAAAGAGTCTCTGTCATGAAAAGCATTAATTGATTATGGGCAATTGAAGAGTAAGAACAATTCATAGTAATGTAATGAAGCACAAAGAGACGGATGTCCCTCTAATTCTCAGGTTTTAATATTTTTGATCTGTTTTTCTACAGAAATCAAAAGAAATATATTATTTTTCCCCTCTCAAAAAGGCCTCAGAATTAGTTCATTTCAAGCACGCATAGCAAAGACAAACCATACCCTGGAAGAAGAACTACAACGCATACGTGTCTTCTAAAGCATTGAAGACAGCACAATGGGATGAAGACTATGAAATAATTGGGGATTTCCTGTGGGTCCACAGCAGGGTTATCTTACCACATGGAACAACCAAAACCAGAAAATTCTTTAATGACACCTGGTTTTTCTACCTGACAGGACAAATGTTAGGAACATCACAGAGAGAGATTATATATTTTTTTAAAAATTAGAAAAATTTTGACTCCTCATTATCAATTTTACGAACGTCACAATTATATTTATTATCTTTATCTGAACCAAAATCTTTTGGGGCTTTTTTTAGCCCTGTACCCTTAAATTTCATCTGTTCCTTTCTGTGTTAAAAAAATGAAATATGAGACCAAAATTGGTAACATAATTCTGAGAAGCAGCTTTCACATACTTATACAGTTTTCAGCCTACTGTCAGTTCCACTTGATGTGAAGATCTGAGTAATGATGAAAATGCTGACAGATCTCCCTGTTTCCACTGCATTCTTTCTTTACACCCAAACCCAAACCTGAAGGAAAGTTACCTTTCTTCAGGTGATTGTTTTGGAGGAAAGAGAAGCAGATCTCTTTCTTGTACTTTGAATATGGAAATATCATAATACTACTGTTCCTGACTAGGTGAAGACTGTTCCCTGCTTTATTGCAGTAGCAAATATCCATGAGCTTTGAAAATCCATGCACTATCCAGGCTGTGAAAGAGCCATAGTTCTGAGAGAAACTGATATAAAAATTTAAATGCCAAGTCTGCATCCAGAAGAATTCTATAACATCCAAAGCTGGCAGAACACAGAGACAATACTTTCTAATATCAGCTCAAACTATGTAGCCATAATATAACAAACTCAGGAAAGGAATATATTGCAGTAAAAATTAATGGGCTGGCACCACCCAGCTGTGAACACAAAACCAGCTTTCTTGAATAAAATCAAAACTGCTACTCAGGCATCCTGTGCCCACTTGCAGGCTACAACAGATGTGTAAGTGAAGGGCAAAGTGACTCTTTATTTCATTATACATCCTAAAGCTCTGCCAAGAGGAGCCTTAAAAATCTTCCAGCACTGAAATACCTGGACTATCGTAATACATTTGTTAAAGCACCCAGGAATAAGCATATTCCTGGGCACCCAGGAACAAAGAGTTTTCAATCCCGTTCTGAGACGACTTACAATTCTGTCAAAATCCTGTGACAGTGAGTCCACAACAAAAGTATGAATTATAATCCTTCCTTAGACACAGGTGGCTTTCGTTTAATCGCCACAGAAAAAAGAGTAAGTAAATGAAATACAAGAAAGATAGAATTTGATGACTTAGCACTAACCTTAATAATGCTAAGAAAAGGTGAAAAAACAAAGTACTTGTAGTTGTTAGAAATTAACTGCGTATTTCCATGTTCAAGTCATTTAAATTTCCTCATATTTCTCAAAGTCAAGCTGTCATCCTGAAAACGTTCACTGTGTTCACCAATAAAGCTGTGTGAACGAGCACCAAGGAGCATCACAGTGTCTTCCTTGACAGGAAGTTCTCCCTGTAGCTGCAAGTACTCCCAAATATTGGTACCCCAACACAGAACAGCCACAGCATCTACATGGTGTCATCAGTTCTGACTCAAAGCAGAACAATTAACAGTGTTGTGGCACTAATGCTAGAGAACTTTCTTACAGTGGTGCCTTATTCAATGTCAGGAGTACATTTGCATGTCATTGTCCTTCCTGTTTTTCAGACAAAGCCCAAAATACTTGGGTAAATGCACCAAAGATGTGGAGAAGGGGAGGAGGAGTCTTCGGTAGAGCTGTTTATAGCACATATTTACTTTCCATGAGAACAGGAAAGGCAGTTCTGCTGGATGTCTGCTCTGCAAACCAACAGCTCACAACTCCAGGATCCTGAAGACAGCAGACCTCAGAGCCCTCTGCCTCCTGGGTGCATGCTTAGGCCAGGCTTGGCATGCTCCTGTCACCTCCATGGGCATTCAGAAGCATGAATGCCAAGACCCTTGTGTGGGGCTGCCCAACAGGACTAGCATAAGTAGCCAGGCTCTGGAGAGACAGGTTTCAAAGGCCAGAAACAGGAACATCACAAGAAGGTGCCAGAAAAATGACGTGACAGGAGCTGCACAGTGCCTGCCAGTCTTCCTGCTCAGGGTACAGGGTGTTCTGTGGCAGTCGGTGGTAGGGCAGATGGTATGTACATAACAGAGTCTGAAGGACTGTGAGAAATGCACCATTAACAAGGATTGAATCCTCACTGTTTTGGGATGAGAGGACACTACCTGTGTGTACATGAACTGGGCTGCCAGGCCTTAGAGAGAGGTACCTTTTATTTAGAAACATAGTCCAAAACTCTTCCAGAAAAGAGGATCTGTCTTTCTATGGAAAATACAGGCAAAACAATTGGAAGTGCCTGTACAAAATTGTCTTTAAGATGCTGAAAGCTTCTTGGAATAAATCATTTTCCATTACAAATGTGTGTCCTATTGAAGGAGTGTTTGGGAATAGCAATGGCTAAGGTAATTCATCTGATGTATTAGGGGTTTGCCTGTAATAAATAAAAGGGAACAGATAAGAATCTATCAGAATAAAAAGAAACATTTTACTTGTTCAAATGTACTGATAAATGAGGGGAAACATGTATTTGAGAGTTTTAAAAAGTGCCTAGGGTAAGTAATAACTTTATCACTGCAGTATTTCCGGTAACTCCAGCTTGGGAAACAGTGATTTTCGGTGGGTTTGTTTTAACATTGTGCAGAACTCACCAGCAGAAAAGAAGATTGCCAAATTTACCATCTCAGATTTTCAGATGCAGATGCGAAATTTGGGTACTCAAATGACATATCAGTGAAAGGGACAGAAACTTTTTTTGGTTCAACACTAAGGACTCCTGAGTCCTTGTACAGCTGAATGATACAATTCTCACGCACCACTGTGATGTAGCCACATGATAGGAAGTCATTGTACACTGGATAAATAATCTCTCTACACTACATGGCATAGTTATTTCCAGTAGGGTATCCAAGTCAGTTCTGGAGTTTCAGCCCTAGCTCAGAGCTTGGCCAACAACTCACACCACCTGAAAATTAGACAGTCCTGAAGTATCCCTGAAAAGTGCTAGTGCAAGTGCACTCGGAGTACCAAAGAGCATAGAAGAATCTTCCTTTGGCAAAGGGTTAAAGCAGACCCTCCATGAAACATCAGGTAATTGTGCCTGTCCTGGCCAGGTACCTGGATAGGTACCTCTAGAACACTTAAGCATGCAGAGAAAGAGAATGCAATTCCCACCAAAGCCTACACACATGCATTGAGGAGTCTGCTTTGTTAAATTTGCAGGAAGAAGTAAAACCCAAGGTATTCCTGGTTCCATGTGTTGACAACAGCACCCTGAGTCAGGTAACATTGCTCATCTTCACAATTTCATATTGTAATCCTCAGCTGCCACAGTAAAAGGTATCCTCCACAACACTCTCCCTTGCTTTTTATCCTGCTGCCTGTCTGTTTTTCCTGTTTACTTCTTTTTCCTCCTCCTCATTGTCTTTGAATATCAGTTTTATGCTTTGCTCCAGTTTGTGCCCAAACTCCATGCCACTCCCCAACCACATAATTTTTAGCCTCAATCTTCCAGCATAAGTCAAGGAATAAGCTGAAGAGGCTGAAATTTTGGTTGATATGGCATGGAAAACAACAGCTCCTCAAAGCTGTTCTACATTCTTCCCTATCCAAAATTACAAGAAGGAAAAGCTGAGTCAATTATTTTCCTGGAGTGCTTAATATTACCTCTGCTTGTTTCTCAAAAATCTCCAATCTTCTTCTATAATTCTCTCCCTTGAAACTCAATCTTGCCAAAGATCTAATTAAGTTATAAGTTGTGTAGTAGAGTTATTACTCCTGTTCATCTCTGTTCAATCTAATTAGTTTCTGCATACACTTCTTTCCAGTATTTCTGATTGTACATGGAAGTTTGTTTTGAAAAGACGTTAAAGAACAAAGGGGAATTTTGACTGTCTGCCTTAAGACTATGAGTTTAATTAAACTTGTCAGGCAATGAAGTTGCTATTTAAACCATATTTTTCTCTTTCATTTACACATTTATTAGCAATTACCAGTTTTTAAATCCTTGGACCTTCTAACAATATTTATAACAAACAGATCCATGTATCTCTCCATAGACTCCCCATAATCTTTGAAGAGCTAAAACCTTTTGCTGGAGTTTTGTGGGGGGAAATGGTGTCTGTTTTGACTTTCTTTACATTGCCAAGTGTATTGGATGCAGGTGTCCAGGTTCTGCCAGCAGTGGACTGCAACATGGTCAGTGAGGGGAGAGGCCAGGGCTGGCCTGTCCCAGACTTGGGCACTTTTCAGCTCCAACAGACCCACACAGGCTCAAGGAATGAAGGTGAGCCAGGGAAAGGGAGGAAGACTAGAGTTTACTCCAACTTGGTAAATGCTTGATTCTTTTTCATGTTTGCTTTCTAATGGCCAAATCAATAATTCCGTAATTGTATGTTTATGTATTTTATACATACATAACTGTATTCTAATAGCAACGTTATAGTCATATAATCATGTACACTACAGAATTGCATAAGGTATGTATTTTTAGATTTATAAAAAGATATATCTATATAAGTTATTTCTAGTTCATACATCAATATAAATATTACAGGTATGTGCATATAACAAACAAATTAAATCTATTTAGATTAGCAATCAATTAACTCATTTTCCTAGATTGAGTTGGTTTTTTCCACAATGGTCACTGGTAACCACTACCCCTGTTTTTACCTCACTCATGAGCTTCACTTCCATTCTTCCTACTCTCTCCCTTCTTTTGCAATTGGGTGGTGGGAGTTAGCAAATGGTTCGGTGGGTGTTTGGCTCCTGCACCAACCCACTACACATCTAATGAAAACTAGTAATAGCCATGCCTTTGCTGCCTCAAGAAAAACCTGTGTCTTAAAGGACTGAAACTTAACCAGCTCCCACTGTATTTTCACTTAGAAAATTGACTTTTCTTGTGGAATTTTGAGCAGTATTAATTTTCTTCCACTTAGCTTCCTCCCTTCAGCTCTTATAACATCAGGGGGACAATAATAAATTCATTTTCTCTAGATCCAGAGGGTGCATTTTCTCTCACTGGTTAGATGAATCAAAGGGAAAAAAACTAATATTTTGCCTGCTTTGCAGACAGCATAAAATCCAATGGGTTTTACCCATAGCTATTCTTGGGATGTCAACAGCAGAAAATTGTTCTTTCTGTAAGGAGAAGATTGCTAAAAATACATTCTACACAGAGGATGATCAAGCATTCTCAAGAAGTTCCTTTCAGCTTAAACTTACTCAGATATAGTCTTACTATTTCTCTAATAATAAAATAAACAGAGGTTATTTCTCTGCCCATCTGTCTATCAAATCTCCCTCCTGCCTGTTTATTTTGGAGACAGGCAGTTCACTTCAGATTTATTTCTGAGTGATGCAACAGCCAAGAAGGAAAACACTACCCAAAGTGTTTATGAAAATATATGTTTGATAGAGAAGAACATCAACATTTAGTAGACAAATGCTGATCTCATAGTAAGGAGATTCAGAAGGACACTACAATTATAACAGAGCTGGGCAAAAAAAGTGGCTTCTAAACTTCAGTGTAGGCAAATATAATTTAACACTTCATCTCTAGCAAAAGGTCATCCAGACCCAGACTCACGATTCTCCATGGTTGTAAAAGAGCACTTGTCGGTTCCCATTGGCACTCATGTCCCATGTACAAGAGCCCTGATGACAGCTACCTGTCCTTTGGGGACAGCGGTGACAGGAGTTGCAGGCAGCCAGGTCCCTTGCCAGCCAGGTCTCACAGGCATACCACCACTAAGTACCCCGATGTGGGACTGCCTCTGCCTGGAGGTGGCAGATCGCCATGAAAGCACCAGGAAGAGAGCTACGACCAGAAAAATGCTGTGTGATCTGCTTACCAATCCAACCATGATTCCCTTTCCACACAGTTCTTAATTGAACATTTCTGCAGTGCTTTGTGAATTAGGAACATGCCAACTACCACCTGCTTTCTCTTTCTTTCTTTTCCCTTCCTCCCTCCCTTCCTCCTTTCCTCCCTCCCTCCCTCC
>QWTY01009601.1:0-13793 GCA_008033365.1 Pseudorectes ferrugineus
CATCTTGTGCCCTTTCCTGGCTGGCAGCACGTGGCTTTAGGGATGTGGGTGACAGCAACCTCAGCTCTGGGTGTGGATTGTTGGTCTGTGTGTAACACGTACAGCAACCAGCCGGCTCCGTGTGCCCCCCAGTGATGCTAAAATTCCCATCCTCCCAGTTGGCAGCCGGTTGCCTCTGTGGGGCCCCACCCTGCCTGCAGGCACAGCTCGGGATGGCTGCTGGTCCCCCCACACAGGTGCTGGGCTGCGGGACCCTCACCCGCCCCACTGTCCCTCTTGCACCCGGAGCGAACACCACGTAGAAATAAATGCAAAAATAAATGCAAAAAAAGAGCACAGATTCACAGTGAGACAATGTAATGTGCCAGCTTTTACCCCCAGGCAAATTTTCATGTCTCTTTTATGAATCTTTGTGAGGAAGGGCCAAGCAACGAGGCCCCAGCTCAGGGACAACTTGGGCTCGTGCATTGTGTAAGCTCCTGTGCATTCCCACACAGGTCTGTGGGATGACTTACAGGCTTTGTAGTATGCATAACCTTCAGCAATTTGCTGAATCAGGGCCTAAATACTGAAATATTCTTCAATAGTTCTGGCTCCACTATGAAACTCTAGAAGGCACATTTCCCTCTCAGTGTCTCTCCATAAGACCCATCAATGATAATGGAGTTACATTAGGCACATCTAAAGTTAATTATACAGTTACCTCCCTCTTGGCCCCTGTTTGTCAAAAAGAATATGATAAAAAAAAAATCCTCTGTCTTCTAATACCTATTTTTATTTGAATTTTGATCTGCCATCTAGGCAAAAGAGCAAAGACCACACTGAGAAGACCTTTGGTAGGTGGGCCTGGATGTTTGTTAGCTGAGAGCCAGTGTGGGAAATGTTGTGTTAAGAAAATTTGCAGAAAAAATTCTATGGAAACCAAAGCAAAAGAAATATTTTGGGCAGGCTCTTCCTTTTTAAAATTAAGTGGGTGGCTTTTAGGGATGCTGATTTATTTTGGAGTGTGGGTTTAGAGGCATGCTTCAATTGGAAAAAACAAATTCTAATGTTCACTAAAAACTCAGGAATTTATAATGCAGAGAAGAGGTTGAATGAAACAGTAGGTCCAGAAATTTTGCAATTCACTGCATATTAAAAAAGAAGTATGTTTAGTGTTTGTTTGGCTGATTTTTTAAAACATGATTTCACATTTAAATATGGTGAGCCAAAATCCTCTATCCCAAACACAGGTCTCTGAAAATCTTGATTTTGGTATGTGAGCATATTGCTGGGGGATGCCAGGTTTGTCTAGGGATCCAGTAGCTTTGACATACTCTAGTTTACAGTACCTGGAGTGTGCTCAGCTGCTAATGCGTTTTGCATGCAAGATCATTGTGCTTCAGCATGACAGCTAGGAAAAAAATGTCATTTTATTTTTAATTGCAGCAGGATGCAATTTGGGGGAGGAAAAAAAAAAATCAAAAATTAAAATCACATTCTTTGTTAGAGAATTGTTCTACAAGAGTCCAGTCAGAAAGCTTCTGGTACTTAATAAAGTCAAATTCCTCCCTGAGCGTTCCCGTGAGCTCCCGTGGAAGCCAGCGGGAGTTGCGCATGAGTACCGAGGGCAGCATTTTGCCCTTAGGACTGAATTTCCCAACTGACTATTCTTTTAGACTGTCTTTTGATTAACAATCTGTTTGCAGCAGGCTAGGGCCAGGGAGGCAGCGTATACCCCACTGTTCAAATCTGTGGCAAAATATTCTACAGAGAGCTACTTAATAAATATCAACTTGCTCCAATAGTCATTGAGAAATTCCTCAACAGATAGCAATCAATCGAGGGCTGAGTTGGGGAAAAAAAAATACAAAAGGACATCAAAGAGGTTCTCATTCCCAGTCTATTGCTCTATTTAAGGGTCCTATAATTCGGTGAGGTTGTGTGCTAAATAATTTGTAAGCCTTCAGAACATCCAGGTTATTGTTTGTGGACAGATGGTGCATCACATTTTATTGCTTATTCCTTCTGTGGTTTCTCATATGCAGGACTGATGTGCACTCTGAAGTCTTTGTTTCCTTGCTAAAATCTCTAATCTAAAACAGGCAATCAAGCACACAGACAGTGCTTCAGAAAGCATAATCATACTTTTAAAGGGGGAAAAAACCATTTCAGCTGCAGTTAGGAAGCAGATGTGTTCCCTGAAAATGTAAAAGGTTATCAGAAGTATTAAAATCGGGAAATAGACACAGAATTCGGGAGCGCCGGGGAGAGCATGTATTTTCTCCCTGTACTGCAGGGTAGGTGTGCCTTTTCCTAGGCTACCTGCTTTGTATCTGGCTCTCTGCGGAGCTGGTGTAGCGAAAGCCTTCGGAGACCGGCTTTTGCTTCCACCTTTCCCCTGAGATTGGCAGTCTTTGTCTTTTACAGGCAAGGAGCAGCCGTGTTGTGATCCTGGAACCGCTGCTGCCCCGAAGAGTTAAATCATGTTGATATACAGGAAGGAAATGGAATAGACTAACTCTACTCTTTTCTTCCTACGGATTTTTCTTTTTATTCTGAAGATAGAATTACTGTTTGTAAGCATCTGAAAGTCATTAGTGGCTCTGCAGTCTGTCAGGTGCCGACGCAAAAAACTGCTGAAACTGAACGGGTTCCTGTGCGGAGTGCTGGGAATTTGTCATGTGCTGATGAGCAGTTATAATAATATATGAGCAAATCACAAGCATTCTGCAAATTAATCAAATTTTTTTTCCCCTTCTCCCTTGTCTCTGGGAGAGTGGCTTTGCCGGCAGACGTAGGTGAAGCAGTTTTACTCACAGATGGTAGCTCTGGCATCAGATGGAATTTATATAACAGTAATTCTGATTTCCTGCCAAAGTAGCACTGAAAACACCAGGGAGATTGTACAAGACAAGTCATGTGGTTTTGCTGAGGTTGTTGTGGGAAGTTTAAGGGGGGAAATCTCAAATTTTCCTCTTTGCATTTATTGTTTTAGCCTGAAGGGCCAGAAATCGTACACCATTCTGCCATCGGCGAAATCCAACACATCTTTTTTTATGAATTGCGCTGAAAGAGTGCTTCCCAGCTGTTGGAACTGCTGGCGGGGAGGGAGCCACATGACTCCTCATCCTTTCCCTTTCCATACAAGGATTAAAGAGGGGAGGGTTCAAAAGGTTGCTGCACTACATGTTGGAGTGAGGCAGGGTCTCCCTTCCCAGGAAGCGATGCCATGTTCACTTAGGTTATACTCCCTCTGGCATAACGAAACACGGGGGGGTGTTCAGGGCTTCGGGAAACACATTGGCAGTGGGTCTCCCTCCTCATTAAAATGGGAGGGCTTTGAATGAGGTTAGTCGGGTAGATTAAGGCTATTAGTTGTGTCTCTGATGACATTTCCAGTTTGATCCGTAGAAAACAGACACGTGGGGTTTTTTTACCCGTTAAGGTAAGTGCTTGGTGCACTTGTTATTTGGCTTTTGCACAGATGAAACATGCACTGATCTGATGGCAGATCCAATCCTGACTCAGAGCAGCGCAGATCTGTTCAAGCCAGGGGCTGGCAGCAAGGATGAGAGAGCAGAATAAGGCCCGGTGGCTTCTGAATTGGATCACGTTTTTAAAAACAAAAGCAGTCTTCCCTGGAAAAATATGACGGTGTTTTTATAATAGCCGCATATTGAGTAATGCATGGAGCATCGCAGGACTGCTGTGACACTAAAAGAAAAAAATAGAGGCAAGCAGAACGGGAGAACTTTCAGGGGCTGTTTTTAATAAAGAGGTGAATTCTTTCTGCAGTAGGAAAAATGATAAAAAGATGGCGTATCAGCTACATTATGCAACAAAGTAATGCTGCTGTGTTTTTATAATGTAAGGCACTGCCCATTTGTTTTGGTTTACGTGACTGCAGTGAAATAAGTGGATTAGACTGAAACTTTAGCATGCTTCATTGCAGCTGGTTGCAGACATCTGTCATTCCTCAGCCATACATTCTGGATCATGCCAAGAAGAAAAAGCAAAGTCTGACACCTTTCATTTTAGAGAGCCTTTTATAGAAAAGAAAAGGAGAAGGGGAGAAAGCATTTCCTTTGTGACTTGATAAAAAAGACACTTTTTTCTGTGACAACACCAACAGCACTTTGCAGAGGGAGAGGTCCTGCAAAGTTAATGCTCAATTTAGTCTTTGCAGCTCTTTAATTTTTACTGTTTGATCTCCGGGTTTGTTGAATGGGATATGATAAAAATTTGTTGTTTTATTTTTTTATGGAAACATTAGCTATATGTACACCTACATCAGAAATGTGCCTGGTGAGAGGTGGGTTGCTCTGAGTTCCCACTCAGGCTGTGCTCGTGGTAATTCTGTGCCGTGATGGCACATAATGCAGAAGCATTGCCAATAATGAGTTGTTCTGAGAACTCCACTCACCAAATCCCATAAACAGATAATAGTGATGTTTTAGCGGAATGATTAGTGGGGTTGTGAGCTGCTCCTGGATAATTTGAAATGTTAGCTATTAGTGCGCTAGATATTTATTTACTTAAAGTGTTTTGTTCTTCTTCAGTCTCTCTACTAGCACAGTGCTGGAGTTAGAGAATCGTGAGGTACACGACAAGTGATAATGTGACAAAATACCTCTAAATTACCCCAGTTACGTGAAAAGGCAACAATTAAAATGAAAGGAGAGAAGGGTTAGTCTAAGTGACATCATACATGCAGAAAAAAAGTGTTCTAGCTTAGGGTCCTGCTTCAGCAAACGTTATAGCATGTGGATAATTCCATCCCTTCCCACACCGGTGATTTATGGACCGTGGAACTGGTGGGGAGACCCGGTGTCCTTACGGGGCTGTGCACAGAGGGGCAGGGCCTTTGCATGGCTCAGGCTGTGTGGCTGTCCAGTTCAACACCAGCTGAGGATGTGACATGTCCAAATGTGGGCAGGAAAGGTTTAGAAAGCTGAGTGTGGGATTTTTAAAATTCCATTCTGCCAAATAGAATAAATAAACTCAAGACAGTTTCCCAGAGTGAAAGAGAAAATTCTACTGTATTTGTAAATTGCTAGGCAGAATAAAGGATATTTGGTAGCAAAATACCACCACTAACAAGGTCTTTCCTATTAGCTTCTGAATTGAATGTTCTCTTTACTAAAATCCCAGTGCCACCAGTACAGCATTTATTCTGGGAAATCATAGGTACATTAAATTCAAATACAGCTTCATTCAAGAAGTCGTAAATGCTCCCTGAAATAATAAATATTTACTGAGACAATTAAAAAATATGACAGAACATTAGAGAGAAAAATTGTGAATGACCTAGTAGGAAAACTGAGGTATTTTGCTCAAGGGGGTTAGAATGGGAATATAATGTTATTGAAGTGATTAAAACAAGTAAAGGAGTGAATAGACATAGCAATTAATTGAAATATGTAAGTAAAGGCAAAGGTGGGACTCTGAGCATGTAATTTTGATGATCAGAAGAACTTGGGGTTAGTTAATATTAAAGAAAATCTGCCACTTACCTTCACAATGTGTTTCCTTAGTTGCAGTCTGTGTGGATCCCCAAAGCAAAAGAGAAAGAGAAGGCTGTGAGGACTATACCCTGCTCACTGCCTGGGCTCAGGCACCTCTCCCCTCTCGTGTGGAGAGGCACAGGCTGCAGAGGTGAAGGGACACATCAGGGTGTGGGAGAACAGGAATTGGTAGCAGGGGGGGAGAAATGCCTGGAAATGAAAGCTTGGCCAAAAATACAAGCTGCTGTGAGTTTAGGATTATGAGAAGGATTATGATTTCTGTAACCATTGCCATTATGACTTCAGTCAGAGTTGGCCTGCTCTTTACAACAGGTATCTAGTGCCCTTGATAAGAACTCTGTCCTCCACTTATGTGTATAAACCAAAGTAAATAAATATGAAAAATTAAATGTAATTAAATTTCCCAAAGCATGGGACAATGATAGTCTGGCATTTCAAGCTCAATCAATGACAGCATTCCCACTAACCTCGTTTGGAGCCCGCTGAGGCTCCGGGCTCGTAATTCATGTTTGTCATGTCAGAACCTGAGCTGGTGCCATTGTGCACAGGGCACCGTGTGTGCACCCACCAGCAGTGCTCTGAGACACACAGGTCCTGAGAAAGCACAGTCTTCTTCTTTTATCTCAGAATTTTAGCTTTACAGGGTTCCCATAAAGTTTAATATTTCTTTAGGAGGACCTTTTCAGCTATGCTGCTGAGGCTTTTCCTTTCTTCCAAGAAGAGATCCATTTCCCTTCTAAATCAAAAGTTCCTGTGTGAATAGCTTCTTCTGAAAAAGAAACAAATTCTTTGCTAAGTGGCTGGAGCTGAGTAATTCTGTTGTTTTACCAACTCTGCAAGAAATGGGAAATGTTTGTTTTCCCAGGACTTGCAAGTCTCTGTTACACCATCAGTGATTTCACTGGCCATTTCCTAATTCCCTTGTATTTAGTGCACTACAGATGGCTGACAAGTTCCTCACCCTACCTCCAAATAATTATCATTTCCATATTTTACATAACAAAGGTAAAAAATGCTAAAGTAGTGATATTTTCCATAATTTTGTGAGTGATTCATTCAGTAAGGTAAAACCATACCTATGAAGGACAAGAGTAGAATTCCTCTTTGTCAGGAGTGCCCAGGTGACTGTTAACCTCTGTGTCAGACCAGCCTGCACTTGGCTGTTTTACATAGCAGGATTAGTGACTGTAACCTTCTGAGACAGGAATTGAATAGTTACTATAAATGCAGTTTTTATTTAAGGGGGAATGTGTGAAATTAACGTAGTATTTTACTAATAGGTATTAAAGGCAAAGTGTAGCACCAACTTTTGCTTTTCTGTGTCATCATTAAACATTTTAGTGCACTCAACAGCAAGCTGGGGCACTAACTTAAGAGCAGACTCTGCCTTTGATTACATTTCAGAAAAGCCATATAGGTATCTGAGGGTTTAATTCAATACAATAATTGAAGGTTTTTTGTTCAAGTAAAAATCTTTGATACAAATTAATTACAGATTAGGTCTTTTTATTCTCCAGCTCTTCTGCAGCCAGTGATGGTTCACTGAATCACGACCCTGCCCATGCCCTGAATGTCCATCTCTGCAGGACACCAGGACTGCAGTGCCACGTGGTGGCATTGGGATGGGTGCTGACCTCGGCATGTTTTTCTTTTTTCCAGACATCCTTAATGCATTTATTTAGGATCAGGCAGGTGGCCATGTTTTGTTGTGTGCTGGGTCTTCACCCCAAAGTTATCCTCCCCTAATTAAGATCTTCACAGTAACTCACAGCAAGAGAAAGGCTCTTCCAGAAGGCAGTGTGTGTGTTGGGACCTGAGCTGCTCCTGGAAGTGCTCAATATTAGTGAGGGGGATTTGAGTAACTAGACTGGTGCCATGAGCAATTCTTCTGATTATCTCTAAGGACTCTTTGCAGGACTGGGCCTGGTAAGGAAGGAATTCAGCTGAATGGAGGGTGATCAGGGGGCTTTAGACACCCCAATGGAAACATGTAACCCGAAGCCTTAGCCTTGGTAGCTGGGAATGTTCCCTAGCCTTCCTAAAATCCAGATATTTCTGCATTTTTTTTGTATGTAGTTCCAGAGAAAATCATCAAAAAAGCCTCAGATAAGGCTTTTTGAATTTATGACTTTCCTTGGTCAACATGAAATAGAGTTTTTAAAATTTAATTTTGGTTTTTTTTTTTTGTAATCCAAGAAACATATAAACTTCACAGAATATTGAAATTTTCCCAGAAGATCATCTTGGTTGGTCTTGGACCTGTGTGTAAATAAACATATACTTTTCAATTGTTTTATAAAAACTTTTATTACAGATATGAACCTGATTGGGTGTACTTTAATCTGTCTGGTATTTTGGGAGTTTCATAAAATGCATATTTTGAGACCAATAAAGTGGAATGGCTCAATCAGAGCCATTATCGTCTATTGGACAAATATATTTATTCAGCATTTTCCCATCCATAGTGTTATGCTCCAGATCCGAATGGTTGCTTTAGAGCCATTCTGCTCTCCTGGGTAATGCATACAGTGCTTGGGATGTTTGCCGTGGATAGGAAATGTATTTATGAAAATTTATACGTTAAAAAAAGGAAATCGCACTAGCCAAGATTTAAATGAAAATAGTTTTCCCTTTGCAAGTGCTTGTTATTATGCTCTAATATACTTTCAAATGGCAGTGTTCACCAAGATCCCTGGGACCTGGAGGCTGTGGTCTGAGAGAGACAGGAGCTCAGCCCAGCAGTCACTGCCAGAGAACTGGAGATGCTCAAAAAGCCTCTCTTCCTACACAGAAAGCACTGGGCCATCGTTGCCTGCTGTTAGTTCTGAAGCAGCATGCTCTTCATCTGCTTAGAGATGATTGTACCTCAAATACCAGCTTGTGTGGGGAAAAAGGATTCAAAGCAGATTCCTCTTCCTGGGGAGGTGTGGGCTCGCTGAAGGTGTGAGTGCAGGCTTTGCTGGGCAGCAGATGTGTGATTACATGGACCATTCCACCAGCAACGTTGTGGGACCGAGCATCCCGGTGCAGCAGGCAGTGCCCATCCATCCTGAGCCCCTGCAGCCGGTCCTGCACCAGTGCCCGGGGCTGGCCAGAGCTGGCCCTGGCCGTGTGGGATTGCTACAGCGGCCCAGGAAGTCAAGTCCAGATCTTCAGTGTCCAACATCCCAGCTAAAGAGATTTGTTTCCCAGAAATTCAAGCCTTTGAGGCTTTTTCAAATATCTCTTTGCGAGGGAATAATTTGTTTTAAAGAGGTAATTGCTGTTATTTTTGATTTTCACCAAAAGGATATTCTTAAACCAGGCAAAGAAATCTGAAATGAGTTTGCCGTATTGCATCTCAGTAAGTGCTATAGCCATTGGCCATCTAAGGGAAAACATTCTGTCAGATAATCATGGCCATTTTTGCATTTTAAGGGAACAAATGTCATATCTAAGAAACACATTTTATTCAGAGCTTAATTATAATTTATAGTACATTGCACAGCATTTGTTTTCTGTTCATCATGTTACTGCTCTTCTGCCTTTCCCCTAAATTTATGCATTAAATCGTGTGTGTGTGTGTCTGTACGCGTGTATCTGTGTATATATGTACACATATGCAATATAATACAAAGTGGTGTAGTGGGGACAACAGACGGCTTGTGTGTGATGTATTATTGGCATTTTTCTTTCAAATTACCATTTTCTTGCTGCTTTGGGAGAAAGCCATGATTTTGCTGTGATTAGTACACTTTTAACAATCTGGAATAAATTCCTGATCTTATTCATGTGACTAGTTCAATGCCCATTTTTACGTTTTAGTGCAAACCCCCACATATGTGCCTGTAATACCACAAAAATAAGATGTTTCTTTGTGGAAATTTTATAGAATTTGGATGCCGATCAAATATTTTTAGAAGTGGAGAATTAATGCGGCTTGACCATGTAAATGATTTTTTTAATGAAAAAGACTTTAGTATTCATCACTCTTTCTCTCTCTCGTTTGTGTATTCCTTTGTGCTAATCTTAAATAATGGATCCATATCAAATTTAATAAATTAGTAACTATTAGCAGTGTTTGGATTACAGTGAGTAACCCAGTGCCACTTCATTGACATTGACTTTTTATGTGTTCCAATAATACATTTTGAGTTTTAAAGATCAGACAAAGCAAAACAGGGTTTGGCATGTACTTGAATCTTTAACAACTCTCGGGCAATGGCTTTGTTTAAATCCAAGGCCCCCACTTGAGATAAACTTTCATTTAAGTGGCCCTAAACCTCAGACTGAGATCCATGTCTTTCTCAAAACCTCCAGTTTCTGACTGTTCAGCTGATGCACCATGTTGGGCTGCATCAGTCATGCCATGTTATGAAACCTAACGCGATGTGACTGATGCAGCCTGACGTGAAGTGTCACAAAGCAACATATCACATCACAAACTTGAAAGAAAAGAAAACAAACTTTACTTTTTTTTTTTTTCCTCAAAGCCTAAATTAATGAAGCAGCATATATTTTTAAAAAGGTGGACTAGTTTCAAACACTGAGGGATTTTTCTTAATATGGGCCTGCGGAAAACTTCTCCATCCTGGCCAGAAGGTATCTCTTATCCACACTCCTTAAAATTCAGTCAAAACTAGAGAAGATGATGAGCCTGGGTCACCACAGCACTGCCACCACCCTTGCTGGGTGTGATCCTGGGAGGTTTAGGTCACTTTTAGAGGAGAGGCTCCAGCAGGTGCTGGAAGTGATCACCCCTCCTGGGGAAATCCATACACGCTAAAAGTGTTCTTTGAGTCCAGCCATCATTGTTGTCATTTTAGCTAATTTTGATTATTATTTTCTGCTGTTCCACTTCCTTAGACTGTCAGCTTCCATCCAGAGGATTGCAAAGTCTCTCCACATGCTCAGTCACAGACTTGATAGAACATTGCTCCACAAAAGGATTATTTCAGCTGCAAACAATAGATTGTCCTCTACCCTCAATTTTTGATCAGAGAAAGATGCACACCATAGTTTGCCCCCCTAGTCCACCCACCTTTAGTCTAATTCTTTTTACTACAATTGCAATGCATATCACATCATCTCCTGAACCATCAGAAAGGTTCCTTTCTTCTTTTCTTTTTCTTTTATTTTTTTCTTTTTTTTTTTCTGAAGGGCTTTCATATAATTTTATTGGGAGATATATAGTGGGTAAAATATATATGAACTATAGCTTGCTAAGAAAGGACCTACCAACCACTGCTGGATAAAACATTATAAATTTATTGCCAACTTATCTGGGAAGGGTTATTTTAAGAGCCTGCTGCCCACAACAAGTTTTGGAGCTAAAATTAATGAATGGGGATACCTAAGAGAAATGGGAATTTTCCTTCACCCCTTAGTTACAAGCAAATTGCAGATATTGTTATCTTTGCAAGCAAGAATAATCTCTACTTTTTGTACTACTTCTGCTGTAAACAATGTACCGCTTGCTTTCCTATGACCCTCACTCTGTATACATATTTATATATTATTCATATCGGATTAAAAATGAATGTGCTCTTTACCACAGTTGTACTGCATAGTGACAATACAAATTAACTTATTGTGTACTTACTTTTCACAAGGCAGTGATGTGAAATTTTGATGGCCTGAAAAAGTAAGTCGTGGGGGAAGCAATGCAGAACTGAATCCTTGTAGGTGCACTTTATATTGTCTGATTTATTAAAGTGCGTTGAATTAATAAATGACATTCTCTGCATGGAATTTTGAACACGGGTTTGAACTTGGTTCAGTGGTGGGCAAAAAGAGTTTGCTTTTAGTCTGGTGCATGTGAGGTGGTTAGCTCCAGCCATGCTTTGTGCATTCCTTGCTTGTTCTTTGCAGGAAAGAATTAGGATGGCTGTTTATTAAGAGCTGCTTGTGGGTTAAGAGCATTAAGAGCTGGTTGGTGAGATCACAGAATCATAGAGTGGCTTGGGTGGGAAGTGACACTAAAAATCATCTCGTTCCAACCCTCCTGCTGTGGGCAGGGACACCTTCCACTAGCCCAGGTTGCTCCAAGCCCCGTCCAGCCTGGCCTTGGACACTTCCAGGGATGGTGCAGCCACAGCTTCTCTGGGCACCCTGTGCCAGGGCCTCACCACCCTCACGGGGAAGAATTTCTTCCTAATATCCAACCTAAACCTGCTGTCTGTCAGTTTGAAGCCATTCCCCCTTGTCCTGTCACTCTAGGCCCTTGTAACTAGTCCCTGTCTATCTCTCGTCAGCCCCTTCAGGCACTGAAAGGCCACAATTAGGTGATCCTTGAGTCTCCTCTTTTCCAGGCTGAACCATCCCAGTTCTCTCATCCTTTCCTCATAGGAAAGGTTCTCCATCCCTCTGATCCTCTTAGTGCCTCCTCTGGACTCGCTCCAACAGCTCCATGTCCTTCCTGTGCTGGAGGCAGAACATGCACGTTGGAGGTTTTGGGGAGTGGTCACTCTTCTGGCAGTCTTCAGCTTATGAAAGCAAAGGGTGATGGGGAGCTTTCCATCCTTGAGGAAGGAAACAAGGCTGTATTCCTGGGGTAAGGACTTAGAAAACCGGATGTCTTCCTCTGGATAGCAAGCAGCATATTTTGGGGGACTCAGCCTTCAAGTGGTGGTGTTGATGTTACTGTAAAAATGGCAAGTGGTTTGAGCAGCCCAGAGCACTAACGCTGGCTCAGGTGAATTCACTCTGCTACAGAGATGCTCATGCTCCCGTGCCAGCAGCTGCCCATGCTCCCATCTCTGCTGGGACTCCCACTCCAGTACAGGTAGCATCAGACCAGTGCACAACAGGTGTCTATTTGTTTAGCTGTTAAATTCCCACCTAAAACCAAGGGCAGAGGGTCCAGCCCCTTCCCCCATTGCAGGAATCATAATTCTCCTCCTCCGCTGCCCCAGCATCTGTTTTATGCCTGCTAAGTAGTACCACAGCAGCAAGGGAAAATGTGCTCTTCAAATGTGGAGATAGGGTATTGTTTTTCACTTATCCTGGCTTTATGTAGATGGTCTGGCACATTTATTTATTCATTTATTTGAGCAAATTAAAGCAAGCTAAGCGCATTTGACCTCGGATGGTCCTGGTTTAAGTTAATTTGAGAGACAAAGCTCATAAAGTTCCAGTAAAACACATCAACAACTTCCCAGCATAGGTTGAAATGTGATTGTTGAAACATAACCTCCAAAACCAGATACAGCATGGAGACTTGAAGTCACAATAATCTGAAAAATATAGGAGAGTGTATTGATAGCCTTACTGAGAAGTGATATCTTTCATTCATGCCTTTGTTACGCAGTTGATTGCTGTTTTATCCACAAGAAGTGCATCTGTCAGATTTTGTGCATTAACATTCCTTTTCTAATCTAGCTTGGACATTTTATTTTAAAGCTGATGATAACCTTGGGCCCTGGTCCAGCAAACACTTACATGCTCGCGTATCTTTACTCACAGGAGTAATCTCACTGGAGTAAATGTTTGCAGGTTTGAGGCCTTGGCTATCTCAATCCATTATTTCTTTCCATTAAAAAGTAATCTGTGCGATTGAAATAAAACATACAATTCTTTACCCAGAAACCCACCCAAAGACAAAGTGTGTTTATTAGACTAAGGGTCTGCACATTGTCATCCTTGAATTGCACTTCAATAAAAAAGATAATTAACAAATGTAAAAGAAGACAGTTTCGTACATGCTGTATTTACAAGAGTTTGGTTTGGATCGCGGGCTGACGGATTTACAGCTGGGGCTGAGGAGGGAGATGGATTAGCTGCACTGCTCTGGAAATCCAAAGCAGAGGATTTTTAAAATGCAGTTTCCTTAATGAGGAAGAGCACAGATTTCTTGTTCTCGCTGAGGCCACTGAGCGATGCCCCCTCCCAGCAGGAGAGGGGCTCCAGAGGGTCCCGTTTGTCCAGGCTGTGCAATGTCCGTGGGCTAAAGCAAAAACTAACCAGGCTGTCGTCTGTCACGCAGGTCACCGGCCTTTCCAGTGCAGATACTGCCCCTACAGTGCCTCTCAGAAGGGAAATCTGAAGACCCACGTGCTCTGTGTCCATCGCATGCCCTTCGACAACAGCCAGTACCCCGACCGCAGGTTCAAGCGCTCCAGGGTCGACTCCGAAGCTTCTGGGAATTTGGAGGAGCCGGCGGCTGCCAAGGCGGGGAGCTCGGCAGAGCTGTCGGAGGAGGGCAGCAAGGCCCAGGAGTGATGCCCAGCGGGTCCATCCCTGCTCTGCAGTAGCCTTTTACCCTGGCTTTGGACATGTGGTTGGTGAGGGCTGGCTTAAACCCCTTCC
>QWTY01009602.1:8926-32090 GCA_008033365.1 Pseudorectes ferrugineus
GTTGCATATAGTCACTCATGACCAAATTAATCATAATTTTGCTGGAGTAAGGAAGGAATTGCTTCTACAGAAGGATCAGTTGCATTTCTTCATTTTGGAGGTTTTTTCTAACTTCCTGTCCCCAATATTGTCTGCTGCCAGACACAAGATTATATGGACCACTGATTTAATTATTTTGGACCAATTATATGGACCACGTTTATTTATTTTTGTCATAGCTTTTTTACTTTTGGCTGAGTTTCTTTCTGTTTACAATATTTATAAGTATCTAGATTTCTTTATTTTTAGGAATTCCCTGATTTACGAAATTTCCTTCATATTTTGCAACAAGCATTTCCCATCCTCTAAACAATATTAACGGGACAATTCATCACTTTCTAAGTAATATAAATTAGAAAAATTCCCTGAATTGTTTATATGTGTTTGAGAAACTATCTTGAACTTATATATATTGAGCACAGTATCTGACCTTTAAAAACTTATGAATATTTGGACAAGAATCCTGGAAGACACTTGAAATTCAAGCAGCACTTATGCCTGG
This sequence comes from Pseudorectes ferrugineus, assembly GCA_008033365.1. Taxonomy (NCBI): domain Eukaryota; kingdom Metazoa; phylum Chordata; class Aves; order Passeriformes; genus Pseudorectes; species Pseudorectes ferrugineus. The sequence continues at coordinate 9,468 of QWTY01009602.1, forward strand.
ACATCTTTAGGAAATTTTCAGTGTGTACAAAGAAATGGCTGTTTCTGTGAAATATTTGCAGTGTTTCAGGATTGAAGGGAGTTATGAAGGATATGCACTTTTAACTCAAAAAGCCGTTTACAGACCTCTAAATGTACATATAGTTCTTTAAATATCCTTTACTGTATTATAGGCTTAACATGACCATTCAGATCCATAATTTTAACAGCATGTGTGAGTTTTTCTGCTGTGTTGAGATTTGAGAGTGAGCACTTCCCAATGGTAGGATAACTCATGTAAGAAATTCCTGCCACTGCATATGACTGAATTCAACACAGCTATAAAGCAGGAGTTACTCTATCATTTTTCAGATACTAGAGTGGCACAAACTATAAAATCCCTAATCAGAGAGATAGAAAACTTGTTTTTTGATAGATGTGTTGACTGCAGTCTGCAGCTGTCACTGATCAATTGCCCTGGAGTAGTTCAGGGTTGCCCAGGGCTTGTCACACTTAACATGAACATCTTAAAAGCAACTCCTTCCTTACCCTGCAAGTAAAACTCAGTGTTTAGGTAAAAGCTCATGCGCTGCCAAAGGACAGGACCAAAAAAAAAAATTTACTTCCACAAATGCCTTTCTACCACCAAACTTCTCTTCTGGACTGAACTGTCCCTTGCTCTCAGATCTGGCAAAGGAATGAAAAAGTGAGAATTTGTGTTTAAAGAAAAAGCCTTGAAGAGCTTAAACTCACTATGAAAGTAGGAATCCCCTTGAGTTTTTTGTGTAACACATCAAATGAGAAGGGTCAAAAGAGAGTACAGTCAGTTCTCCTGGGGAGAATTCAAAGAACAATTCAATTCTCTAGCAACCTGGAATCCCCTATCAAAGTGAAATCCCTGAAATACACCTGTATAGGCCAGACATGCATTACAGTCAATAGTGTGAAGACCCAAAAAGTCAGGACAATTACTTCTGGTGCTTGCTGTGAGAAGACCTTCCATCAAGCCTAATATTCTGTTAGTCTGTACAGTCTGATTAAGATAAAATAAAACAAAGTCTCAATATGTGTCTATACATAGCCTCCTAACACCATTTGAGATACTGCTCTGAAGGAAACAGGTACCAGTCAGGACAATGATTTGTGAACCTGTTGGTATCCAAAGGGAGCTGGGAGGAAGATATAACTATTGCATGCTTGAGCATGGCCAGTATGAAAGGAGGCATTAACAATTCTCAGCAGTAATGTCTCTCTGATTATTAGTGTGTCTTTGCTAACTTTAGTCAGCTATGAAGAACATACTTAATGATGGTGAGATGGTGCATAATGATGTAGGTCTGAAATTTTTAATAGAAATTCTCTGTGTGACAAATGATGTATTAACTTTAACTTGGACTGAGTGTTTAATATCTGGCCCAGTGAAAGAATCTCAGAAGTCTTACGGGTAGTACCAAATTTACAGCCCACTTTCTCATTAGTCTTTAGAGTTTCCCCAGTTTGATCCTGAAAGTGGTAAGGAAATGAGTAAATTCTGAGGGGTGAACAGCCTCCCAAATCTGTGTTTTACTTTCCTATGTATACCAAGAGATCGGTGTGGTAGTTGTTGCAGTCTCTGCACTGGAAATTGTACTTCACTTATCTGCAGTGGAGACTAATATAAAAAAGAAACTTTTTTGCCTAATAAAACTTCCGTTCCTTACATAAGATATTAGGAAAATACAGTTTTTAAAAAGATAATGTGAACTTTACAAAAGTGGTGCCTCTTGATATTCATGTAATAAATGACTTGGGTTTTTTTTTTAATATTTCATTTGCAAGGCTTGTGTTCAACTTTGTTGATTCTGTTCTGAAAATTAGAATTCCATGTCTATTGACCATCTGTGCTTTTTTTTTTTTAATTAAAATTTGCCAGATTTATAGATAAAAAAGACTTTCCTAATTGGCAGCAAAGCCAATACTCCTTTGGAGATGTGAAAACCAAGACTGGTGTTTTACTGACTCACATACCATGATCATGGACCACCCCCTTGGCACCCTAAGCATAACAGAAATAGTTGGTTTGCCTCTAATTACACTGTTTTAATCACACAGTACATAAGGAAAATGGAATAAGTGTTTTGATTATTGGCAATGAAAAATCTGGTTCATTTTCCCATTGTCTTATTGGAGCTGTGACAAAACTAAGAAATAAAATGTATATTGTACAAAAATTGATGTGATGTAGCTGACTAAAAGCAGAGAACACAGCTGAAGTGGTGCCTAATGATAAATAATACAACAGAGAAGAGATACCAAACTCTGAACCTAGCAAGTAAGTGTTAATATTAGGCTGTTGAAAAACAAGAAGTTTCAATGTCTGTTCCACTTAGGAGAAAGAATGCAAACATGCTTATATTTACCTCTAAAATAGCAAAAGCCAATCTTTCACAATAATTATTCTTTAATGCTACTGCATAGCAAATATTTTTTTAACTTATGCAACATAAAAACCAAGATGATCTCAGTAAATATAGACACAATCTTACCACAGGCCACTGCCAAGCCTAATAAAATTCCCAAAGACATCATTCAGCATTGTATGTCTTTGATAGACACATTTTAGGCACCAAACCCATTATCACTATAAAACTAATAAGTTGTTTGTCTTGAGCAAATTTTAAGAGGTCATAAATTTTTTTTTGCACACGTCTGTACGGAAAATAGTCAAAATACCAATGGATATAGTGTTGGCGTGCATCAGGGCTTTGGCCTAAAACAACAGCTGTAATATGTGTTACGAGCTCCATTTCTCAAAGCTATGTCTTATTTGCAAATACCATTATTTCAGAATACCAACAGTTTGTTAGTAGCCTCCTATTCTTATCCTAAGTGATTGGTTACCAAGAAAGTTACGTACTGTTAGCCAACAGATTAAAGGTATTTGGCTGCTCAATTTGGTGTTCTTCCTATCTTAATTTTACTTAGCTGCACCATTCTCTTGGGAGATGTTGAAGCAGGAAAAGTGGGGACAATAGACACAGGGTACATCTTCTGTGTCCTGGACAGGCTGAGCCATTTCTCGACTTTTTCCCGCTGTTGTAATGCATTTTGAGCTCACAAGTATTACACTTCTGAGGGAATGATGACTTTTGTTTGCAGCTGCCAGAAAAAGAAGTGCCCTTTGTTTGCAGCCTGTCAATAGAATGACCTTTCCCTCCTGCCAATTTATGCTCAAGAAATACACGTGATTGTTTTCCCTTTGCTGCGTGTTTCAAGATCTTCCAAATTTGTTTGATCAATGGTTCAGAAGCTTTCAAACTGACATGAGAAAATACGCATTTTTGCAGACTCATTTTCAGTTGGATCTGAAGCAGCTGAAGCTAGAGATCAGCGAGAATTAATCGGTACTTAATGAAGGAAACTTGCTGAATTTCTATAAATGCTTGCCTATGACACATATCCAGAGTTATATAAGCAGTCTGCCATTTATGCAATCTGCTTTGGCAATATTTATATTTGTATTCAAATCTTCTTCCTTGTGAAAATAAATCAAAACCTTGTAATTGCCTATCAGTCAATAACCTGGCTTTTGGAATGCTACCTCAAAGGCAACAACAGGCTTCAAAAGCTGCTGTCGGGTTTTCAGAGTTGGCGTAGCCAGCAATACTTTCTTCCTGCTATGTTCAAAGCAGACGCTGTCTTTGTCTTTAATGAAACAATGCAGATGCACCAGAATGTCATATAACTGCAACAAAAATTGATAAAGTAACTTTAGATGCATTCTTGCCTGTGTGGCTACGTGGCAGGTATAGATGTACTCGAATGATTTTTGCCTGTACTCCAAGTTCTCTGGCAATCACATGGCTATATTAGCATGGCATTGTATCCAAGCTACAAATCTCTGCTAAGAAGCAGCATATGTTATCCTGAGCACATGTTGCATGTTAGCATTGTGATACTGCTTCTTATCCGCATCTGAGCAGTGTAGATCTCCTACCAATCTCTTCTTTCTCGGAAGATCAATGCAAAATTGACTTTAGGCCCTCTGACGTGCTCCATACTGACAGCACATTTCCCATGAGCAGTATCTGTTACCTACTGTTGCACTGGGTAATGGCCAAGACCATCTACAGTGGAAGCTCATGCATGTTATGCTCTTGCCTACATGCAACCAGTTATGCCAGCTCTGTGTATCTTAAGCGCTTTTAAAAAACACCTTAGAAATGACTGCCTGTACTACCACACATGTTCTTTGAGTGACAGGAATCAGGGCTCAGATTTTTAGGTGATTTTATAGAAGACTGCTGGTCTTCTATAAAATAACACCTGTCCACTAAGGTGCCTGATTTTTGATAGATTTTAGCAAGTAGCATGCTCCATGCTGTGCACAGGATGGATTACTTGCCTAATTTGCCAAGTCAGGAGCCATGGTTGAATTACATGTATAACATATTAATCAATCTGCACTTCCCTATCGATCTCAAATCTAAAAATCTACCTTATGTAAATTTCCTGAAAGCTAGGACACCTGTAGAACACATAAATCTCATTTCCTCACAGAGGGTAGGTTATACATCAAAGACAGAGCAATGACAAACAGAGGTGAAGTCCTTTAGCCCCAAAGAAAAAAGCTGAAGAGAATTTTAACAAAAAAGTACGTGCATGAAGATCAAATGTGGGAAGAGTTATAGCAAGGTAAGGTGTTGTGCTGGGGTAAGTTTGGGTGGTGTCTCTGAGCCCTTAGTAGCCTGCGACCAGCAGTTGGATTCCTCTTGCCTCACATGTGGCATCTCACAGAGATGTGCTGTCCTAACCGTGCTTCTGAGCTGTGTTTTGATGAGAGCCATGCTGCCCTTCCACCCTCTGGCAGCTGCACCAGGACCACTTCCAAAAGCATCTTAAAATATTATCAGCTTACTCAGTAATTTAGAGGTCATGCCAGTGTTGTTTGCAGCCAAACATGTATTTAGCATAGGCTAAGTGAACCTTTGCTTTCAGGCAATTACAGCTTTGATGCAGTAGCATCCTAAACTAACTCTCCATTCTTTTCACTGAGTCAATGGTCTTTTGCTGCTGCTTCTGCCCAGAGTGTTCTGGTAGCCTCAGCTGCATAAACTCTTACTTGAATTTGCTTCCTGCTGGCAAGCACTTAATCACGTGGCTCCTCAACGTTTGCTCTAGAAGATGGCAGTAAGCACTCCTACAGGTGGGAAAGACCTTTCCTGGAAGTTGCAGGGAGCACCCTTCAACTTTTTATTTCAGCCTCTCAGGTGAGAGTGCTGCTGGAATTGTGAATGTTTCTCCCTCACTGCATTTCAATGCTAAGTGCCAGTGATTTAAGGCCAATCTTTGAGGGCATAGCTCTCAAACAAACATGGCCTGTCGCTTTAGGACACAATTCAAAAAGTTGCTCAACTGTTAGTTACTGGTTCTTAGGTAAGAACTGATGAAACACAATGCAAGTATTTCTAGTCTCTGAAGCTGACTTTGCCTTAAACAGTCTGGATTACCTGGGCAGCTACATGGAGAGGAACAGTAAGCAAAGAGGCAGTGAACATCATAATCCTAAACAACTCCCAGTTGCACTTACCAAGATTACAGTCTTCCCTCCCTCCCCCCGCCCTTTCAGCGTCCATTTATCAAGACATGCATTCTTGGAGTGAGTGATGGTGCATCTGCTTATTAATGGCATTTTCCATATTCCTACTCAGAGCTACATGGCACTGGACAGCTGTCCTGTTTGTGCCTAGTGTAAGGCCTCAGAATGAGATTTTGTGCCAAAATACAAGGGTATGTGAATTACCACAGGTATCAGGTATGCCCTGAAAAATGCTACGAGATGTTCTCTCTACTAATTTAAAATCCTTTAGCACCTTCAGGGCTGTGATTTGAACTCAGGCTCTGAAAAGCTGGGATGTTAGGTGGAAGAAGATGCCAGTGGATGGAGAAAAAATGATGTATCCATAGTGCAAAAAGGACCATGGTCCACACTGTAGTCATATCAGCACTGTGTCATCCCAAACTCATTGAGCTTGCTGAGATGTAAAGCTTATTAGTTCATGCACATTGGCTTCCTTTCACAGGCAGGCTGCTTCCTGAGGCTAAACCAGAGTGCTGGCACATGTGCTGCACCATATTGTCATACCAGCTCCTTTGGCAGAGCTCAGACACTCATGCACTCCTCTCCTTGTGTGCTGCAGCTCCACTCCAGGTAGCTGGGAGGGTAAGTAATGACTGAGCGGTGGCTCTTTACACCAGGACATGCATGGTGCTGGTAAGTCTCTACAATCCTTCCCTTACTGTCTTTGAAAGTCTAGTCCTAGATGAATGTAGGTTTCCAGAGTTGATAGATATCTGCAGGATGACCAGATGACTGCAGGAATAGCACAAGCCACATTTTTGTGGACCACTGATACAGCTTCCTTTACAAGATGTGAATGATTCTTTCATTCACACCAGCTCACACTGATGCTCTCACAATAGAAAGGTGTGAGTGCATACATCCAGACAAAATGATCTTCCATCAACACCTCACTCAATGAAAGACCCACATTACTGTTAGTCTCATGAAAATGCACACTTTTAGAATAATTTCTGGACCTTTACATTACTTTTTTTTGTAACCTCATTTATGTTTATTCTTAATTGTGCTTGGGCTCCTTCATTATCTTCCATATCCTAGCAGCGATGACTTTAGCAGCCAACTGCTTGATTACTTTCTTCTTAGGAACTAGATAGAACACCTGCCTGTTCAGCAACATGAGATTCTATGCCTACCACAGTAAGTAGGCTAGGAGTGCACTATCCTTCAAAGACCACTAGCCAGGTAAATAAAACATATAGAGTCTGAAATTCACACACTGAGCCATTAGATACTCTCCCATATTTCTCAAATCCTCTTCTTCCAGTCCCCTCTGCCCCCTTGAAGACCCTTTAACCCTGACAGATAAATTGCACTCCTACTGCCTATTTCCCTCCCTCACTCTTCTCAAACCAGCTCTAGCAGCTCCATGTCAAGATGGCATTTTGCCACCCCTGAACTGAGCATTACTATTTCAAAATTTTACTTCTTACTGCTACTGAAAATCTAGTTTTGGATCAGGAATAGGGTCAAGTATGTCTAATCTTTGTGTTTGAATCCTAAAAATGATACTAGATAGTGTCAATACTTTTCATTTACTTTGTTACTTTTTGTTTTCCTCTTTTGTTCTCATTGCTTTGTCTCTTTTATCTTTCCTCCTCACGTGTAAAATTAGAATAGAGATTACTTCAGAACTTTTAGAAAACCTCCCCCCCCCAACAAAAAAAAACCAACAACAAAAAAACCCTAAAAATCCTTCCACACTGTTAATTTCACATCTGCAAAAGCAGTTACAAAAAACCTCTACCACCCACTTTTGGTCAATAAATATCATTACTGCAAACAAGCATGAGTTGTAGGAGCTGAAGAAATCAAGATGCGCTTTTGACAGGTTCATTTGGCAGTGTAGGAGGTATTCTACAATTCTAAAAATATGTTCTATTTTCACAGACATTTTGAGATGTCTCTGTAAGTTCTCTTACAGAAGATGGCCCAGGGCCCATATGGTACAAGTCAATCTGACAGATGTTATATAATAATCTTTCTTGATTAAACTAGTACAAGACATTCTCTTCTCACCAACCAAATAACAAGAAAGAAAGAACCCATCCATTCTGAAATTAAACACCACCAATTAGATAGACACAATAGGGCTAGAGACCTTGCCATAAAAATGTTCTGGTCACGTTTGGGAAATCCTTGTCCCTCTATGTCCCCTCTACAGGAGGGGTCCATTACCAAAGGAGGTGAAGTAACAAACAGAACTCATTAGTTCAAGAGCTTACATCCATGCCATTAATTTGAAAGCCAGATTAAGGAATAGTAATATACACCAAAATAATTCATTAAAAGGAAAGCAGTAGGAAGAGAGGGACACATTACAGAACTGATAATAATTTAATTACTTTGCACAGAAAAACTGAAAGCAACTCATTTAGAGAGAAAATTTGTATGATATTTTTTGGGAGTAGAAAGGTCATCAAAGATTTTGTATCAGACATTGCAGAAATACGAATCAGGTATATTTGAAACATATATCTCATATATTGTGAATATGTTATCGATACATACAAAGGGCACATTGGAATATTTTCCCAAGGGAATTTGCTGAAGAGGCCTTGGGCATGCAGCATCTTCTAGGAGCTCATTACGAATATCGCAAAATAAAAAAAAACTTTATGCTTTTCTTCATGTTACTCAAAACTGCATCTGAATCTCTAAAGCTGTTGATGAGAGGGAAAAGGATGTAATGAGACCATGCCTATATTGCCAACAAAAAAAGACAATTTAGCTCTGAAACATCTGTGCTGATCATCTAAATTAAACATGAAAGAAAAAAAACCCCAAAACTGTTTTTAATGCCTATGGGCAGAAAAAGCTTCAAGTTCTTGCATATAGATATTTTATTTTCTTAAACCAAATATGCTCATGAAGACTGAAGTTTCTGGTTTTCACTCGTTTTTGAGTTGTTAAAATTGCTTTAAATATTTAAATGTAATTTATGTGTGCAGAGCCTCACCACATTGTGTTGTGATTTGGAATTAATTTTGCAAGCCCACTTTTTTTTTGGTATTTTGTTTATATTAGCAGTCATGTGGGGATGACTGTAATGCATTATGTCATGAATAAATTTTTACAAAACTGGATCTTTAGTCTAGATCCAGTAAGACTGAAATCAAAGGACATTTTATACCATAACGCTTCTCTTGATCTAGAGCTTTGTTACTTTTTAGGGCTTCTTTCTTTGCTTCTCTCTCTCAGAACAGTTAAACATCCTGTCTTGTTTAGCTGGTAAAAAATGTATGCTTGTGTGAACACAGCAACCTCAGATACTGAGGACAGGACAAAAAAATCCTCTGGTCTGGTAATACAGCTCTATATCTGTGTCAGGGTTGTCAGTCACTCTCGATTTCATGCTATTTATTCTGATGTAAAGACATTTAAACATGTAGGAAGACTCCCATTCATTTTATTGGTCTTGGCATGCCTGCCTAAGTCTCAGCTGAAGCAACAATCTTCTGTTCATCTTGTATGAAATTAGACTTGATCTCATTGTACCAAAACTCCTGGGAACTAATTACAAGTCTATTTTTATGGTAAAACAAGCATATTAAAAGTTTACAAATTGGGTGTATGTTTGCTTTCCTTAGCTCACATACTGTGCTCTGGAGGATTATTCCCACATGTAAACAGCATTGCAAATATAAATTGCCTAAGTGGCTTCCCTATTGTCAGAAACAGCTGTTCAGTGTGCTAGTTACTCCAGCTTTTTTCAAAAACAGATACTAACCCCCTGAACTAGTTCTCTTTCCAGTGAGTAGCAAAGTGGGATAGTAATTATAATAGTAATTATTCGCTTCATTAAATTTTTTTGTATTTTAAGGTAAGTGTCCATTCACAAAATGAATACACTTATGTTGATTGATCAAATCAAAAAATCATGGGCCTAAACTAAAGCACTCAAGAGTTTGTGTCACTTGTGCTTAATGCTAATCCTGTGCTTTAGTATTTTGATAAACAGAGTTCTAACACATCAGCTTTCCCTACATCGTTGTAAATGGATGAGGATAAATTTGATTCCTTGTACTCACAGGCCATGTTCTGAACCTTGAAGTATGCTTTTGACATTCTTAGAGAAGTGGTTGGTTGGTTTGGGGTTTTTTTTTTTTCAAATGCAAGGGCCAGGTATACCTTTGTTAAAATAAGAGTTGCACATATTATTTGGTAAGACCAGGGGACTAAATTTCAGAGAAACACCAGACACTACAAGAATCATGATTGATTTCCAGAAAGGGGAAAAGAAAGTCACTGCTCTATTGCAGATAAGGGAACAAATCATTTGTGTGGATGCTCATATCTGTGTGCAAACAGGGTAAGCACAATACCCCAGATACACAAATGCTAAAAGGTACAACTTCCCTGATATCTTTGTATGTCTCTGGCACTCTCCAAATAATTATTTTCATCTCCTTTAGCATTTGAGACTATAAAGATCACAGACAGTAGGCAAGAACCATCAGCAAACACCACCAGTAGAATATTAAGATTTAAGCGCTCTAACACTGTAATATCAAAAATCAACTGTGGCTTTCTCCAAACTAATTTTGTGGTAATAATGATCGTCTTTCCATTTTTGGTACACTTATTTTAATAGAAGTCTCAGCAGCTACAGAAGTAGTTTTTATCTAGGTAAGAATTTCAGAGATGAGACAACTGACAATGAAACATGACACGGAGATGTTTGAATTGATATTAATGGGTGCCTATATAATGATGGAATAGTCCAGTGTATATTTCAGCTACTATGACACCAAGACATTGTTTTGAGCAAAACAGAAAGTCTAAGCACTTTGGAACAAAGAGCATTATCATTAAAACATTAGAAGGATTAACCTCGATGGAGCTGGGCTTTCCCTTTGATATGGAGGGTGTGGTACACTTGTTTAAACAGGCACTCCTTAAAATCATCCGTCGTACCTGTGGTGAACAAACAGGCTTGACTCACCATATTTGTCAAACCTTAAAAAACTATGCCAATACCAGCATGGATGTTGCATAGAACTTCCTCCGAAGAGTATTTAATACCAGACATCAACATTAATTTTCTTAGCCATTGCTTCCATAGACTTATAAACACCACATTAAGTCTGGTAAGAAAACTCAGTTTTGAGCAGCATTTGCATGGCTCCAATCACTGAAGGAAAAATAAAAACTCTCATTTTATCAGGAGTTCAAAACTTTCCTGCTACTAAGGATTACTGAAGTGGCATGGAACCGTTATAGATGCCTTTGGGACCATGCTTTCACAACTCTCCTGTCTCACCAGATCCATCCAGCTCCATAGAGATTGGCTCAGAATACCTGAACTCTAACAAATGGCAGATGATGTTGGAATTAGATGCGTAGGAAAACTACTTCCCAAACTGTTAGTGGTAAAGCAAGCAAGCAAGCAACTAAAAATTAAAAAAACTTTTAAAATTTCCTTTAAAAGACAGTCCTAACTAGGACTTTGGCTTTGACCCTTCCACCTTCACCAACTAAAGATGTTGCCACAAATTAGAAAAAAAGAAGTAACCAGAATTTCACATTATTGAAGTGAGGGGGGTTTGCAAAAGTGTCTGAGTGATTTTGAAAACCTGTAGTCATCCCTGGTGCCTCTCTGCAAGCAGAAGATCCTAAATAGCTTTGCTAATATGAGTCTAAGGAACCAGTTTGCCTACAAAACAACAGAAATATTCAAGAGACTGATTAAAATTTCATTACTGCTTACTTTATTTCTCATTTTCATTCAAAATTAATGTGAGCTACCTACTCTAGGCAGAATATATGTGAGCAGGTGCTTTTATAAAGTATTGCTTCGTATTTAGATATCAGGTAGCACCAATAAGAAGAGGTAGTAATACTACAGAAAAGTGTATGAAAGACATAAGAATTGGCTGCCTTATTAAATGATGTTAAATGTTTTTTCTCATTAGGCAGCAAACAATTTCAAAAGTAACTCAGCAGAAACTGAGTAGTATCTTTATCCCATTTAAAAATCGCCCATTGTGTTTGTCAATCACGTTTCAATTCATATTCTTAGCCTAATAATTCCCCAGTTACTACTATCCTCATTTAAACTTTAGACCAACTGTTCTGCTATATCACCTGTTACATGAATGCAGAACATTTACTCCAAGCTGGTAGTCTGAAATATAGAATTAGAAATAGATCCTGCATGTTATTCTATTTAAAAAAGAAAAATTAAAAAAATTGTTGTCAGTTGGACAGCTCTGAACTACAAATCTGAAGCACAAATAAAATTTGAACACCCCCCATCTACTCTTTATTTCAAAATCTCACACATTCACATCATTTTGACCTTACTAACTTTATGAAATACTCAGTGTTGAGCCAGGTTTACAGTGTGGGGGTTCTATAGTGTGAAATTAATGAGCTGGATGGGATCCCTTATATTTGGGAGGCAGAAGGAAGTTCTGTGGGGAGGTGTGAAGTCTACTCATGTCAGTGGAAATGTGTTGTGTGGGCACTGAGGTGCCTTTAAGAGGAGTTCCATAACCTGACATTTTCTTGCTTTCAAGAGTTTTCTCTGCATGGATGTCATACTTACTCAGCCTTAACTGATTCAAAGTTCTTCTGCACATGAATCTGCACAGTCAGTGGGGAGGTACTCAGAGTAAGGCTGGCGAAGCCAGTCACGGGTTCTGACGCCACAAAAAGCTAAATTCAGCAAGCTCACAGTGTACCAACCCTAACCTAGTCTGAATTTGGAGCAGAAATATTCCATTAGTCACCATTTGGACACGATACAATCTCTGCTACCTGGTAGTGTAGTATGAGTGGGACTAGAAATGTTCAAAACCCTTCGTCATCATCTGAAAGCACAAAAGCCGTATCTACTAAGATTGGGGGGTTTTGGGTCTGGGATATTTAGTTTGGGGTTTTTTTTGTTTTTAACATTGGAGTCTGTTTCCTTAAAATCTTGAACACCAACTTTACGTTGCCATGAAGTTCATAACACTTCAGAATAAGTGTGGGTCTGCTAAGGGCATGTGTGTATGTTTGTACAACCTACATGTTGAGAAGTATATTTGTGCTCTCTGGATGGAAGTTCATGTAGAATTTTTAAAATTTGAATTCTTTTTAAATTTGTTAGACTTTGATGTAGACTTTGTTTCAGGTGATTTATGAATTTGCCAAAGGAGAAACCAGCACGAAAGTTCCTAATTAGCACCACTATAGTCAGTACATTCTTCAGCTATCATCTCTCAACTTTCACCTCCTCTTTAACCCCCAAAAGGGAATTTCAAACACAAATATGTGTTTGAAAATAAAATACTTCTCCGTACTTATCAAATTAATTTTGCCTTGTTAAACATTTCACAGGAACTAAAGGAGAATTTTCGTGCTTTTATGAATTTCATAGTGTTTGCAGATAGGCATCGAGTAGGCAGGTACTGCAACTTCTGGAATGGTTTGTGCAGATATCTGCAGGATGGGTACTCCCTGACAAGAGATTTAGCAACTTTTAACACTGGGTTACAGTTATATTTTGATAAAAACTTACATTTAATTCTACTTCTTTTTCCACGTACCTCAGGTAATCTCATTTTATCACAGTAGCCTGTTATTTGATCACACTGCAAACTAAATCTTTGATTGAGGGAGCAGAATGATTTTCCTTTTTGTTCAATTATTATCAAACTCAGAAAAAAAAAAATCTATTTTTGGTTGGAGCATTACTTGCTTAGTTTCTAGCCAAAAAGAATTTTTAACATGTTTGATCAGAAATTTACTTCAGAGTGTGAGCATGGCAAAATGGACAGACATTTCTCATTAAAAAAAAAAAAAAGCACTGGTGTTCTTTTGAACATCTGTATAGCTGCAATGGAAAGATGTTAAAGCTGAAATTGAGTGAAAAGCAGTTTCAATTTGCTTGAGTTATAGACTTTTAGAAACAGAACCCTGCACTTGGTCAAAGCAATTTTTTCTTCACTAACATGGCATGCTGTGATGCTTTATGGTTAATATGCTAAAGAGCCAGGGGCTGGGGGTGCATTTCTGTGAATTTTCAGATAGAGCTGACAAAAAACACTTTGCAGAATGGAAAACACCTCTCAACAAAAATTATTTGCCCTTTGCTGAAAATGTTCATTGAAATAAACCAAATTCAAATGCAATAATTCTGAATCTTAAAAAAACAAACAAAAACCAACAAAAAAAGAAAAGTGATTTAGTTTTGGTTTTAGTTTTTTTCACAGGAGTCGAGGAAGCAATACTGTTACCTACAATTGATTCTTTCTGTTTACCAAAGGTGTACACAGTTGAATTGCTCAGTACTGCTGGATACTGTTTAGGAACACGGTGATATGGGAGCAGATCCGAGGTGTGCTGCACACAGACTTCTGTCTGACAACCAAGGTATAAAAGCCACCAGAGTAGGCAATTATGCCTCATCCCAGTAAAATTACTCCAGGCTCAGATAACTACAAGTTATGACCAAGGATATGCTTTTAAAATTAGATGTAGATTGTATCATACTTATTTCTATGGAATTTTTTGATGTTTGCCTTGCAACAAAGCACACAGGGAAAAACTTAGTATAACATGTAGCTCCACATAAGTAAATAAATTTTATTCGAAAGAAGGTAGAGTTGATCAGGAGAACAGAGCAAAAAGTATGGAAATTTTGATCAAGCTATATGAACTGGGTAAAAGAATTGCTTTGCTACCTGCAATTTTAATGAGTCACCTGCAAAGTAAAGGTGTGCTAATGATGTGAAAACATAATGTTTCAAGCAGTGCTGACTTCAGTTGCTGTAACTTGAAGTCACTAAATTGTATAACCAAGGTTTAGACATTGCTAGCAGTATGCAAAATGGTTTAGATGTATATAGGACATAAATATGGGAAGCAGATGGAAGAACACAGAAAAAGCATATTTAAGAGAAATAATAATTTTTGGAGGAGTTAACTTTCTGCAGCATGATGTGTATTGAAGTTAGGCTGCACTCTTAAATAAAATAAATGAACAAGGTTTTGCATGGAGAAGAATATAGCAAAATGCCAACAGATTGCTATGGAGAGTTTGGCAGGAGATAAGTGTTGTTATTCACAATAAAAGAACATTAAACTTAGCAATAGCTCTCTGAAGTAAACCTGAAAACTTGCAACTATTCAAAAAATACCCAGAGACTGATTAACAGGACAAAAATAGGATTCCCATGAATTTCAGTGTAACATAGTGTTCAATTATGGAATAGTCTGGGTTGGAAGGAACCTTTACAGGACCTCTAGTCCAACTCCCCTGCAATGATCAGGGACATATTCAGCCAGGTCAGGCTGCTCAGAGGCCTCTCCACCCTCACCCTGAAAAACTTTAAAATTTTGGTTCATTACATTCTTTACACATTACATTACTTTTTTTTGCGCCCTAGCTTCTGGCCTCTGTAAAACTGTGGAAAGTAACTCCTTTTCCTGCATTTTGTTGGGAAAACAAACAAACAAACAAAAAGTCCTGCAGCTGGAATGGGTCTAATTACAGGATGTTGTTAGTATATCTTTTATATAGTTTTCCATTTAACTTTGAGTATGTTTTACCATTTGTTTTGGTTTAAATTCATGAAGAGTTCCATTGATTAATAATATATTGTTGGAAATATACTGAAGCAAAAGAAGTCTTATGATTGAACATTGAAAAATTTCTGGTTTTTTATAGATACACTCTTTTCTTACTTTCATATTTCTTTCCATAATAATGTATTCACTTGTTGCAACATAATTGCCTTCTTTGCAGACACAAGCATATTATGTACTGTCACTGCTATTTATATCTTATTTACTTTTAAATATAAATGACTGTCTAATAATAATGGAGTTCTTTTGCCTCTCTGAATCATGGTATCTCTTACTTCAGTAAAGGAATTTTTATGTGACAGATAGTGAGATTACTTCCTTCATTTAAACCAAAATAGACTATTAATAATTTGTCTGTAAGACCTTTACTTCTTCACCAATATTTTTAGATACTTAATGTTCAGCACTGTAGCTCTCACACAAGAACACCTTCCAACTCTCATCTACAAGTGCAAGAGGAAACACAAAAGAGAAGAAAATCAAGTTCATAATTTTTTTATCTAAATGTTACATGTGAGAGGATAAAACATAATGGCTCCACTTGTGTGTTGGGTCATCTCAGGACAATCTGTAAAGTATTGCATTCTCATTTCAATATTTTGGGCTGCTCATTCCAGTTTCCTAATGTTTATAATTACACCAGCTTTGAAAATTACTCTTTCATGTCTATTGTAATCAACTTAGCCTTAAGATGGACATAGCATTCCTCACCATGAATTCTTAAGAAAATCAAAAGGCTATAGATTAAACCAGTTTCACAGCACACAGATACAATAAACATCTATCATTTTTCAGGCTTGGTGTTTCAGGGGGCGGTTCTGTATGATCATCAGAGTACTCTGAGTACTGTTCTTCTAACTACCCCACATTGCATATAAACTCATTGAAGATTAATATTCCCAATCACATACAGAACACGGCCATCATTCAAAGAACTATGGCTGTAGGGTCACTAACATCATTAGATTTACAGTTTTGAAATGAAATCAGTTCTCAAATCACAACTGGATGCAAGCATTCATTGAAATTCCAAAATTCCCTGCATCTACTTTAGAAATACACAGCTGCTTCATGAATTTTTAATTTGCTCCTTTTTATTTCAGGCTTTATTACTCTCTGACATTAGCCAAAATACTATACAAACAGGAACAGATTACTGCAATATATTCAGCTTACCTTTAATTGGTTCATTCTGGAAATGGGAGATTCTCCAGATAAAGCTGTATCGTTACAACATGATGCAGTTCATGTTTACTGCAGTGACATAAAGGAAACTACAAACTTCCCCACACCATTAAAAGGAAAAAAAAAAAAAGCAAACTCAAAACCCTTAGAGGTGTACTACTAGGTCTCAGTCCTTCATTAAAATATGTCCTTCTCTATGCCCCTGATTCTCACGGGAACCTTTACAGTTTATGTCTGCATCTCTGTGGGATTCTCACTGTGAATAAAGGCTGGATGCATTATTGCTGGGTAGCTACAAGCATGGAGGTAACTGAGGGACCTGTATGCCAAGGTGACCTGCAAGTTACTGGGAGAGATCAGGAGGGAGGTGTTTGTCAGTTACCAAATGCAGAGCCCAAAAATAACGGAGATCAGAGAGTTCCACAAGCCTCTCTAGACTTTACTAGGACTGTCTGGCTTTAAGTAGAAGCAACAGAAATTGATCTTTCCCTTGAAAACAAACATAAAAAATCATTATTATTCTGAATTCATATACCAGCTGGCACAAGTGGAATTCCCTCTTTTGAACATACAATGCCTAGAACTGAGATCAGGCATGGCGAGCCAGCCATTTCTCCGTCCTTCTCATTCACCCATCTCCACATACAGTCAGTTGAAACTATAATTAAAATGGAGTTTAATGTAAACCTGCTAGTCCCATCAAAATTTGGGATTAGATAATTGGCAGATTAACTCGTGACACGATTACTCCTGCTTGTGTGATCTGGTGATATCTACCCACAAGGTCTGGAATATGATTTAGAAGCTATATATAACACGACACTACTTACACTCTCTAATATTTTTCCAAGGCATCAGCAGCTTCTTATAAAAACCTTTCTGATGAGAGAACACCTAAATCCAAGTGGTTTCTCTTACTACCTTACTATGGCTGGCTTGTACCACTGCTTATTCTTGTAAGATGGATCGGACTCTGCTGAACAGAGGCTTTGCAATGAGTTAAGAAATTATGATTAATTGATTGTGCTTTCCAGTCAAATGTGGCAAGGATTCATGTTTGGATGTATATAACACACACCACACACAGATGAATAGCTGTGTCATTGAGCTGAGTTCTAGATCTCTTGGCATGGATCCTCGTTGGTATGCATTGTTTTCATTATGGTATTACATGTTTACTGTCTCTCAACTATTTTCTTTCCTTTTTTTTTTTTTTTTAAGAGAAGAGATATACTCCCACTTACAGTTTGGCATTTTTAAAACAAGTTAAAACAGTCATCTGTAAGGACTGACTTGTTTTTGATTAGGGGATTTTGTGTTTCTTTGAGTTTTTTTTTTTTTTTTTTGGTTGCCTGGAAAAGAAGCACATAATGTAATGAATGAAAATAATTTTTCATACTCTGAGCTCACTCTAGAAAATCCAAGCAGAATTTTACCAAATTTTATAAAAGATTCACTTTTGAGCAGAGTAAAGTCAGAGAAAAAAAAAATTCCCCTAAAATGATAGGACCTAATGACAGAGATTTTAATGAACACATCAACCGTAACATCTTTTCTTTCCATTGACTAATTGCTTCATGAACTCACAAGCCACAGAACACATAAGGAGCATTAAACTGAGGAAGGGTCCCTAATGATTTTACAATCCTGCAAACCCCAGGTGAAGTTATAACTTTGGAAGAGATGACCTTTGATACTTGAAAAAAAGGTTCTCAAAAGGCAGTTCGGATAATTTTCCTCTGGGAAGAGTGATAAAGAGGCTGATTAAATAAAGATCTGGTCTCTTGAAGCAGATTACAGAGAGCTTTACAAGGCTTCCTTCCTCTAGGAGCATACTTGTTCTGTTCACATGTTCCAGGTGGTCACAGCAGAAACGTGGCTAACTACAAATAAATTGTTTTCCCCCCATAAAATATTAGATTAGACTGGCAAGCTAATAATGAAAGGAATAAAATTGGGACTTGCAAGTAATCACCTTATATTTGATTAAATATGATACCAATAATCATAACCAATAGATCAAATCAATTGATTAATTAGTTGTGTCTAGGAAGAGTAGTTATTCTTTGGCAGAGTAAAAACCTCACCTCCATTTCTACATACACAATGCACTAATACCAAGAAAAGGAAGAAGGAAGTACAGCTCTCTAGGAAGATGAATGAAAGGTGAAAGGAACTCCAGGGTGATCCATTTAGAAACAAAAAAGCTAGGGATAGTAAAGAGAAAAACAAAAATAATGAGAGAAATGAGGCTGAGGAGAACACTCAAACCATATAGAAGGCTTATGACCTTTGAAAGTGATTCATTGACTGCAGATGAATGGTGAAGATATTTGCACTTCCTGTATGGCATTATTTCCAGAACAGATTTCCCTTGCTCTTATATAAAACAAAACCTGCTCCAATGGTTTTATGAATGCTTTACTTAATGTGCCGTGAAACATTACATTAATTTAATGTTAACTACCCTAGCCCAACAATTGGCAAGTCCTTTTTGCAGGTTTTCCAGCAATCCTCTAAGCTGGGGCTTGAAACATGGTAATTAACTACTTACTCAAAATATATTAAAATTAAATGTATGGTTCAGGACATTCAGATTTTGAGAACAGTTGGCTGGCTAGGATAAACTGGTACATTCTGAAAACTTGGATGTTGTACCCATTTGCAAAAGCAAAGGATTTGGCCTTTGAAAGGAATAAACTTGTCCCATTTATTGTGAATTGGTTTATGTGTTTTAGATGTGGTTTGGTGAGGTTTTTTTAATTTTTTTTTTTTTAAATAATTGTATATTCTATGAGAACAACATGTATTCTACAGAGTAGGACTTTTAAAATTTAATTCCAAAGATTTACATACATTCTCTGAGGGTAAATCACTATAATTTGAAGGAAGAGCCCTACCCAGCTGTGCTTCAGGTTTTAAGTAAATAATTTTTTTTCAGGGTTGGAAAAAAACCCAGCTCCCAAAGCTGGAGAATTAACACCACAGAACAAATACTATTTCTGAGTATTTCTGAGCCCCTGTCCTTGCTACTTAAGAGTGAAATCTTAAGAGTTGTAACTAGATATGTTTGATGAAAAGCAGGAGATATTTGCGTGCTGAGTGGGAAAACTGTTGAATCTGGAGAGGTCAATAAACATATCCCTCTGTAGGTAGTTATGCAGATGTAATACACCTCATGGTATTAAATAGATCAAGCAGTGCTGTAGAGGAAATAAGGTCAGGAAGAGCTAAACTCTATCAAGACCTCACCTCCAAATATACCACTCTGATGGTTTCATAGTTCATGATTAACACAGGCCATGACTCAGCAAACCCTGAAATATGTTCTTAATTACTCAAGCACTCCTTTAAAGTAGACAGTCCCTTAATTAAAGTCAAGATTATACTTTGTTGGATCACTGTTGTTAGCAAGATTTCCTATTTTGCTTGTCAGCTGGTAGGACAGTGGGAAAAAAAACCAAAAGAAACTCTCCCTTTTACCCCTCCTTCAGAAAAAAAAGTCTATTCTTCTCCCATGTTCTCTTATCATTTCCATTCTTCTCCATACCCACAATATCAGAAACCACTCACCTGAACAGCCAGCCAGTCTTTCTCAGCTTCCCTTATAGTTAATGGAGAGAGAAGCTCCTTCATGGGGCAATTTGCAGCAGAAGCTGTGTCCAGGTGGGATGCCTTCTGGAACAGGGCTTTCTGCCCTCTTGCTTAACCAGGTGTATGGGATTGCCAGCTAATAAAAATGGCTACACTTGAGAAAATGGCTACACTCAAGCAGTTTAACGGAGCTCTCAATACAGCTTGAAAACTCAAGGAAAATTGAAACTATCAAAAAAAGTTAAAAAAGGTCAACACTCAGCAATACGGGAATTTAACTCTTGTCTTCTTCTCGAGTTACATAATCTTAGGAAGTTTTATGTAGTGCAAGTCTTATGTGAACATAACGAGACCTTTTCACTCAGTGAGTTTGTGTAGCCACACGACTTTTATTTTTAAATATGATGAGTTTGCTTTTTTAAGTATATTTCTTTATTTATGTATGTATGCGCCTGTACTGCCAGGTTGAATAATATGGGGTTTTGTATATTTGGGTAATATCTGCAGAGATCCACAAAGCATTCCTGTAGTTTGCTGTTTCTGACACTGCGGATACGTCATATTCCCAAAAAGGGGGACAGTCGTCGTTTCTTGGATAAGTTACACTTTGGCTATTTGCAGTAATTTTCTGCCTTTGTGACGCTAAGGTAGGGTTTGAAGGCTGCCTTTTCCCCTGCTGAGATGTGTTGCTGCATTTAGGAGTCCTCTCACCCTTCTGCTTGCCCTCACACTGACACCAACTTTTGCTTTCTCCCTTCTTTTACTTCATCACTGTGAAGATATAGTGCAAGATCCCAGTCTTCCCTGACCCTCCATGACAAACACAGTTATGAGTCCTTTCCCTTCATTTCTGGCCATGAAGTGGAAGGGTGGCCACGACCTCCCTAGACCCCAATGGTGCTAAACTAGGTGGACAACCCACGCCTTACTCTCTGACAGGATAGAAGTGCATGCTTCTATCTGCTTTAGATAGCAGAAAGACTGCACCAAAGATTTAGGAACTATTTAAAATAGAGGAGTGTCCCCTTGCTGGCTTGTAGTTCTAACCACAGGCAATTTAAACATTGCTCCTTAATTGCTTCTTTAGTGCTTGGACACTTCATTTATTTTAGCTTATACCATAGTATTGCAATCAGGACCTCAGCATTCCCAGCTGTTACATTCTTAAGGGCAATCTCCAGTATCTTCTCCCTGGTTTCTAATTTACCTCAACAGTAATTTTTCTGTCCTGAGTGCAGCTGGCTTTACTGCAGAAGTGAACTTCCATAAACTTCCATCACGTAAAAATGTCAAAAAGAGGATCAAATCAGGGAGGTGTACACTTTAATATAATCACAGATAGACACACCCCACCTCTTTCCCTTCCTACTCTAATTCCTTCAAGTGATTTCAGAACTTAAAGCATAAGAAAATGGACTGAGAAAAGCTAAATGTTACTAGGGGTGTGTCACTGATACATGCTCTCCAAGAATCTCACACTTAATTTCTTTCCCTTTATCAACTAAACCTTTCTTTTTATTGGTTCCAGGCTCCCAGAGATCCCAGCCTGCTTGCTCACTCTAATAACATGTACAGGGCTGGCTGAACAAATCCCTAAATCAATAAAATCACTATTTTAGAGAAGAGCAAAGAAAAAAATTGTTCTGGGAAAGCAAGCAGTCTTAGAGCTGGTCGGAAGCACACAGAGAATATTTTGGAAATCTTGCTTGATTCGACTCTTTTTCAGCTGAGCTGAACCTGAACTATTTACTGAACTGAATAATTTTCAAAGTATGTCAGAACATATCTCCTATGTCAAACACATGTATCTATGAATACTTTAGTCTGCAGGCTGATGTACAGCCTCCAGTAGACAAAGCTGTAGAATTTTTAAGTGGCAAGTGACTTGGCTCTCCAAAACCAAACTTACCTTAAGCATTTGGCTATTAACCCAGTTTTCCATTTATCTGCTGATAATATGTAAAGGGTGTTTTCAGTCACCAATAAATATGAAACTATTGGACTGGTTCGGCAAATATCATCAATGCCAAAACAAACCTCAACGCAATTCATGCGTGAGTCAGCAAATATGATTCGACCGGACCTCCTCACCCTCTGTGTGCTAACCATGGCCAAAATGGTGTGAATGACACAATGCTCACAGCATATCCTTGTAGCTTGATTTTGCTTTCTCTTGAAAAAAAAAAACCAAGGGCAAAAGCCCCACTTGCTGAGTTGGCTTGTATGGCTGTTCATCACCTCCACTTCACCATGTAAAGATTATTGGAAAGACTATTCTTTCCAAAATTAAATACGATGTATTGCTAAAAGTGAGAGGGGTACCTATTGCCTGAAATGCTTTGAAATGCTAGAAAACCCATTTCCATATAGAAAGTTTTCAAATAATGCAGTGAAATATGGATGGACATGACCTTTTCTATTAAAAGCTCACATTTCTTGCGTGAGAACAGGATATCCATATTGAATTGTTTTCACAAAGTCTGTTGCCAGGCCATGGTGCTACTGAGAATCATACCAGAATGCCAAAAGGACAGTGTTTCCACCATTCTGTAAAGTTATTTATGATGAAGTTGGGAAGGTTAAATGGAATTAAAATTGGCCAGGGATGTGAAAGGCAACAAGAAGCAGGTGACAAAAGGAAGACTAGAGAAAATGTGGGCCCATTACTCA
>QWTY01009606.1:0-18229 GCA_008033365.1 Pseudorectes ferrugineus
CAATTTATAGTCATGGCATTCTATACAGATGGCACATGTCTATTTAAATAGTTTGCTGAATTATTTATTCTTCACAAGATACAGACATTGACTATTGATATATTCTGGAAATGTTCAATAAGAATATTAGTTTTTAAATCTCTGAATAGTGAAAAAAAAAACAACAAGCCCTAAACAACTTTCCTTTTAATAAAGTTGCAGAATTGTTGTGTAAGAAATGTAATGATCTTATGGAAATTAGTCAAAATAAGGTGGTAAAATTAGTTTGAAATTCCACTTGTCTTGAAAAGATCATACAATGTTGAGCTAGCAGAAAAGAGGAAAGGTTCAAGCCCTGTTCTGACAGAACCTGGGACTACTGTCCTGCACACAATAGTGTTTATGTAATACATGGATGGGGAGGAGAACTTAGAAAAGCCAAATGGGCGTTTATGTTGGGGTTTCTATATGGTCACAGTGCAAGACAAAGCCTTCTTTCCATTCACATAATGACCTTTGGAATTCATTCATATTTTTGGCATCTCTTTTGGCTTTTAAGTGTGTTAATGGATAATTTGAGTGTTTGTCAATTTTATAGTATAATTCCATCAAAGAAAAGTGAAACAACATTCAGTATCAACAAAAGCAGGATATTTAGGCATCTTAATTTTACCACTTTCACAGAAGAATTAACTCATCAGCTGCTGCTGCATGTGGGAGATTTTTCATATATTACTTAGAGAATGGAGGGGGGTGGAGTAGACAGTCTTCATTATCTACCCCTATCACCTGTCTTCCATAATTCCAGCTCAGTTAATATGTTATATTTAATTGTACCTACAGCAGTTTATCAGAACTTGAAATGAAAACTGCCGTTGTCTTTAATATTTATGCAAAAGCAAGGCTTTTCTACCTCAAATTACTTTGGTTTTAACACAACTTGTTTTTCAGGATGTCTTTTCCAAGAGGGAGCCAAGTGAGGTTGTTTGGCATTTTGTAGATCTAGCAGTTACCTATATTACAATATCAAAGGAAGAAGAAATATGAAAAAATTTGTCTAGATACTCAAAGAAAATTTGACATTTTCTCCTAAAGATTTCTTGAAAGGAGTAACAGTTCTGAAAAAGTCAAAGAAAAAGAAACTTAGAAGAAATATTTAGTGCCCAAACAAGTAGCACTTCATTGATTCATTACAATCATTACCTAAGGTAACACGAAAGTGAACAATTAAGAAGTATTCCACACTACCATAGATGATCCTCAGTTAAAAGCACTGGTTCAGACACTAAGCACAATAAATTGATATATATGCAATACATTCTCCAGTTTAAAAAAAAATACCTTTATCTCCTTAAGTTCTCTCAGAGATCTACACAACCCATCAACAGAATTCATGATTTCTTTGTACTTTAATACAGTTTTTTCAACATACTTCTTTCCTTCTTCAGTACCTACAAAGGCAAAACAGCATGAAAGTGAAACAAAATGCTTCAAACAGACATGCAACAATCAGTGTAATCTGTAATCCCAAGGTACTACAATAATCACATTTTTCTGTGTTTTGTTTTGCTGGAGGAATCCTGTGGTTCATAGTAATGTGCTTTCTCACATCTTACTAGCTTACTGGAGATGAGTCCTCATAGTTTCTGCAGGTCTTCTCTCTGGTTACTAGTACTGCTTTAAAAGATGCTGACCTCATAAAGTGTCCCCTAAACTAATTGCCACATTATACAACTAGGAGGCACTTAGATCCCTGTTATAAGAAATACAAAACAAAGGCAGGATGCAGAAGCTTTTTCTCATGTAACGACTTAAAGAACACCAAGCAGCTTTCTCCTGGTGTTCCTAATCAGCTGTTGTCAAAAATCCATTCTGTCATCTCCTTGCGTGCGGATAGGAATGTTTAAAATATTGAAAAGGCTTTAAAAAAATTTAAAAAGAGAAAGAAGAAAAGAGAAGTGATCTGTGCTCTCTAAATATTCTTTCCAGCACTAAATTAAGAAGAATTTAAAAGCCCAGTTTGAATCTTGAAATTTTTTCAGCTTTACTACTTGAATTGATAGGCTACACTTAATCCCCGCACATTTGGACAAAATAACTTCAAAAGGTACATAAAAAATTACAATTGGGGAAAAAAAAAAGCAAAATATGAAGTTTTTTGACTTTTGGGTTTTTTTGGTCAGCAATGTTCCAAGTCAGTACAAGTGCAAATACAGTATCTAAATAGCAATCTACATTATTTGCTAATAAAAATTTGGCAACCAAATCCTACCGGTTATTCACAGTATTAATGTGAAAAATAAGTTCAGCATTATAATATCCTCTGACTTGCCTGTTATGAGAGAGCTTAAGCCATGAAGTCTTAACTCCAAGCTCATGATTATTACAAGGACATTTTTATTTCAAGGTGAACTCGGGCTGTATACAGAAAACTAAGTAAATACCAGACTGCTGAGTACTTTCATATTTTTGGTTTTTGTAAATGTTTGTTCTGAAATCCTTCACCTCTTCCAATCAATACTTTAAAACATTTATTTTTTAAAATTCATCGGATTTTCTTCTTCAATGAACAAATCAAGGAATCTGCTTACTTCCATCCCAAGTTACTGCATTTTGTCCTCAGTACATTACCAGATCTCCTCACCATATAACTGTCCAGCAAGATCCATAATCTGCTGAATTTTTTCTTCTTGTTGAGGCACTGCAGGTTCAATAAACTTATTGAATTGCTTATAGAGAGTCTCTATTGCTTCTCTTGTTTTGCATTCTGCAGAGTAGTTGCCAACTCTAATCACTGTTGCGCTCACATCTTCAAACCAAAATTGACACTGAGGGATAAAAAACCTGCATTGTAATGAATCACATCTGCAGTTCAAGCTGTTGGAGAATAGACTGCATTATTCTTAGACATTCCATAATCAGTGGCATACAATATGTCTTAAATATTCTGACTTAAATTTAACCTGGAAAACATTTGCTCATTACTAATGGTGCTTCAAGTACTAATAGCTGTTAAATTTTCATTAAACACTAGGCCCATGCTCATCTTACAAGCATGGTGAGGTTATTATTTAACGGTTCTGCAAAAACATGTTTTATTTCTGAGTTCTTTCCACCTTGTATATCAATTGATTAATTTCAAAAACTTCATGTTATGGCCTCAGTGATAGCTGTGTAAGGGTAGAAG
Organism: Pseudorectes ferrugineus; assembly: GCA_008033365.1. Taxonomy (NCBI): domain Eukaryota; kingdom Metazoa; phylum Chordata; class Aves; order Passeriformes; genus Pseudorectes; species Pseudorectes ferrugineus. The sequence goes on from QWTY01009606.1 coordinate 3,167, forward strand.
GGTTCTTTAAATTTAACATTCTAGCAGACAGGGTTTTTGGTCTCAGCAACCACTAAAGTCACCAGGAATCTTTCTACTGACAAGAATGGGCTTTAGAACATACCCATAATACACATCTTTGGTTAACAATACCCAGAACAGGACAGAATCCGGTGTTCACTCAGAACCATCAGTATTGCATCATTACAGGAAGTAGCTAATAATCACCATTTCTAGCCACTGTTGAAATCAGCATTTAAGACTGTGCCTATTTGCTGAAAGAAAAGTTTTGAGTAAAAGGTGATACTTTACACTGAGCAAAAAAAAATAAAAGGCAGTCTTAAATTTCAGCTCTATGAAATAATCTATTTCTGTTAAGAAAGTGGGGAGTTTGAAAATGTAAATGTTCAACAAATATTAACAAATTGCTTTGCTAATGATATGTGCAAGGACGCATTGATCAGGTCACTGGACACTGAAAACACCTCTTAAACAAAACTTTAGTATTGTGATTCATCATTAAGGGAATTTGTCACACACTTACATCCCTTTGGAGATAAGAACAATGTTATTTCTAAAAATAAACAGTGATGACCAGAATGAGCTTGCCCCGTGGCAAGAGCACCAGCACAATACAGCAAAAGGGAAAATACTGTTACAATACTGTCCCAAACCTTTTTTCTTTTAAAAAAGACAACGCATGAGACAGTCCTCAGACACATTAAAATAAAGTTATGGAAGTGACTTTATTGACAGACTTTATATGAAGTTATGGAAGTGACTTTATATGACAGACTGCAGTTCAGAAAAAAATATAGATATATTTAACAGTTTAGTCTATTAAAAAAATATATATTCTCCTGTTAATGAACTGAGTATTTAATATTTCAGTTCCATCATTACATAAACCACAGTGGGTACTGTGATAACCTGCCTCTCATAGTTCAACGGCTATCAAAGAGGACTTCGTGGCACTTTCTGTGTTGCCTTAGAGCTTACTTAGAGAAAATGAGCTCATAAGTATGATCATAGACATACTGAATGACTGTGAAAGTCATATGGAGGTGGAGACCCCAGTTACTTGAACAGGTCACACTCCACATTTATTTCCCCCTTTCACCGCAAATTTAGAAAGAAACAATTTTTTTAAAAATTACCAAATTATTACTTTTGGAAAGTACAGATTAACCTTGACGCAGTTAAATCACTTTTATCTATCCCTGTCCTGGATCATTATTGCAGCCACAGTGGGGATCTCAGGTTTACTAGTACCTCTTTCATCATCTGTTGCAGATGCTCCATGAGATCCAGATTTTGCTTGTAATCTTCCACAACCAGGTTAAAATCATTCAGCTGTTTTTGTAAGTCATTGATTGACCCCAAGAGGATTCTAACTTTAGCATTAGGTTCATTTGCAAAAGGGTCAATGACTTTCTTCTCTAAATTATCCATCTTCTTTTTAAGAACCTGTTTAAAAAACACAACAATGTTAAATACTGCCACAAAATGTTTCTATTTTTAGAAATTTAATATAAAAAAGCAGGGGAAAACCATACAAACATATTTCTTGTCCTGTGTTTTAAAAATTGCAAGCTGCTCTTTAAAAAATCAAAGGAAACTGGGGGGCCTCTGCAATGCTGATTAAAATCGATATAAACTATATTTATTAAAGGTATAATTGAGCTAAGCTTTTTCAGCTTAAAAATAAACAAATATCTGTAGTGATAAAACATGGTCATGCATGACTTGCAACTAAAAAGGCCATTGAAGGAAGAGTTTCTGGTGAATGCAAAAAATGGGGGAGGCTAGCGGGGGTCTAAGGTGCAAATGAACATGATCAACTCCAGGCAATGAATAGAGCCAAAGGTTCTGAAGAAAAAAGTTCATCTTGCATGATGAAATGAGAAAGACAGGAAAGTAGCTTGATGCAAGAGACTGTTATTTTGGGGGTTTTTTTAAGGAAAAAAAGACTACATCACACATATTGTGAAGTAACAGAGGCAAGAATAAAAGATTAAACAGAAAAATAATGGTGGATAAAAGGAGTGAAGTCAGGAATTGAGTTAACGTCATTTCACTGAAGTAAGTGGAAGAATAACAGGAACAGAACAATGAAAAATTTCTGTCAATGACAGACAGGGAGGATATAATGATGAGTAAGAGAGAAGCGCACAATAAATTTTGTAATGTGCCAGTCTCCTGTGATGGGCTTGGCATAGGCCAAGTAATTCATCTGGTGAAGCCTTTACAAAACCTAGAATTTCTATTACCTGTATTTTCTCTGCATATGTATCAACTTGCTGAATCTGTATTCTAAGCACTTTCATATTTCGAGCTTTTTCAGTTTTCTTCATATAGTTAAACTTCAAGTTGTTGAATTTCTTTTTGAGATCCTTAAATGATTCTCTGAGCTGCAACAGAGTAAACATATTTGTTAGTAAAATAGAAATCAGCACACATCAGGTTTTTTCAAGAGCTGTTTAAAGCACAATTTAAACACTGAAAATTTAATACAGAAATTAGTAATACTATGCCATCTCATAAAGCATCCTTAGTTCCACAGAATTTCTCCTACAGTAATGAAAACTCGTAATCTTGCTAAATCAACATTTTTGCATTCTGAATGAAAAGTACTGTTTCCAGAATGACTGGGGCAAAAAAAAGGATTGGGACAAGGGATGAGATAATTGTTCAGCCAATCTAAGAAAAAATCCTATCCAGGAGCTTCCACTGATTTTAATTAGAGGTAGATGCCCTTCACATACTTTAGTATGTCTGTTTAGTAGAAATGGTAGTCATGCAAATGTACACCCATACTTAGTTTCCAAAAAAACAGTTTTACTGGGCCTGGGCAAGTAGATTTGTTTTTATTCATAGTACCTTTCACCTACAGTACAACATTTAGTCAGGTGGTTTTTTTGTTGGTGTATTGTCCCATTCCCCACCCCTTTTTCAAAAGTCCTGCTTCTGAAAAGAAGGTACACATGGGCCTAATTTTATACACTGTGCTAGTCCAAACATCTTAGTACAATTACTCACAGCATACAGAGAGGAATACAGCTCTTTGCAGGATCAAGATGCAGACTGCATGACCACCTGACTTCCAAATAACTATTCTATGAGTATGGCAGCAGAGAGATCCTGCCTAACAGACACAGAAAGCCTCGCCTAATTACTGCTAGACAGACTTGGTACTGTGTGAGAATACTTTTACCCATCAGCACTGACTTGGTGCAGCAAGTCCAACATTAGGGAAAATTATTCTTACAGTAAAATAAATTAAAATTAACTAGTACGTCCAATTATGAAGTGTCCATGACTTTCAAGACTTTTCAGATGACCTTATAACAGCTAACTACTATTAAATCTAGTTATATTAAAATTGTTCTAAAACTTTTAAAATTAGATGGAATATAGCTACACTTCCTTTAATCTACTGAAAGTATTATAAAGAGCCAGAAGGATAGGAATGACATTGATGAAGCTCTAGAAAGCTGCAATTTCATTTACACACATATGGATCAGATGCATTCCAATTTACCAGAAAGAGTTTAATACATATCAAAAGGAAGAGTCACATAGGATGAACATAATTTTAAACCCAGTGTTTATTTACCATGGGAACTAGTTATAATATAGGGTTGTTATAGTCTTTATTTTTTGTTTTCAAGTGGCAATTACTTTTCCTTTAATATTGTCGTATAAGTGGGCCCTTAATAAACCAGATGTCATTTATTTCATTATCAATGTTATATAAATAAGCATATCAAAGCCATTTAGATAAATTATTGTTAAAAGGCTATGAAATTTTTAAGCATAGTTTTCTTTATATTTTTTCTCTGAAAGCTATGCAACCAATTTTATTTACAACTTTTAAAAGTCCTTTCAGATATTACTGTTACTTTTTAATTTCATTAAGCAAGAGATACAAGAATCAGACAAGTAAAGAACCTGCTTAATATCAGTACTATTTTAATGACCTTGCAATTCCATGATCACATTTTCAAGTTATTTGTAATTAATTCATAAAATTTGAAATGGAAGAATATAAAAATGATCAAAATATCGATTTTAAGAATTTCAAAACCTTTACGTCAATAATATTTTGCTTTTAGGATAATGTATAATAATAATAAAAATTATTATGTAAAGTTATATTTATTTAAAGACACTGATGTAAAGGAATGCAGAAGTTCTAATGCTTTAGGATCTGTTACTCCAGACACACAAATGAAAGAACTTACTTAATTAGTGTTAACAAGTTCATGTCACATCCACAATTTGATATCTAAATATGTATTTGAGGCTTTTTTAATATTAAAAAGTCCTACAGACTTTGCCCTGCCCCCTCCTCCTTCCTGCCAAAGAATCCAGGGAGTAGTGAAGGCTTATTTTGCAGCTACTGTTACTGGAACAGCTAACAATCAATCATTATTGTTATTATTATATACTAATGTTAATCCATCAAGGGATATATTTTTCATTTTCATTTCATCTAGTGGGATGTTGCCACATTATTTCAGCAGTGCATAAACAGATGGTGCTCACTCAGTGTAATGGAAAGGAAGGGAATTCTATCACTGGCCCTGTGATCTCCAACTAGTTTAAGCTCTTTATCCCACCTAAGTACGCAGAATAATAAAGTCTGTCTAAAAGCTCTCTGTTAATATAATCACTTCTGCAGAACAATATTTTTTTATTCAGAACACAAGAGTCTTATTTGCTGCTTCAATTTCGTGGGAAAGAAAAGATGAACAAGAGTTTTAGTTTATTTCACTAGCTTGTGCACATACAGACTAGTAGGGATAATTTATAAGGCCAGAGGCTCTCCCCATAGCAGTATGAGAAATTAGATCTCCTTGTTTCAGATATGATGGCTCATGTGTCAAAGGTCTGCAGCTGCTGTCACTCTTCTCTTTTAGCCTCAGTGGAAAAACCAGATCCAGCTCTGACTTGTACATCAGAGTGCATGAGCACAACTCCTGTTATCACCAGCAATTGCACCAAGGACAATGTATGGCTTCCAATTTTTAGAAATCTAAACATATCTCAGTTTTGCAAGATTACATGAGAAATACTAAAGGGACTATGTATCCAAATATGCTTCAGTGACTTCAGCCCACTGCTTTAGTGGAATTTTGTACCTTGTCTATTGTGTCATAGTCTTTAATCAGGCAGCTGTTCCTAACTATAGTTGCCCTGTCATGGGTGGAGAATGATAGTGGAGGAGAGGGGTTTAAGTACCAACTGCTTCAATTTATCACAGGACCACAAAATAAATGGAAAAATCAAGTATAAAAGATGCTTTAAACATGTTTTTGTTAGCAGTACCATTCCAGTAAATGCCTTGATTCCTGTGTGAGCCACTCTAGAAGGCACTTCAATGTTTTTAATCCCTTACCTTTCCCTTTCTATCCATATACAAAACTTCTAGTAGCAGCAATAATCAAAACACCCCATAAAAGCAGGTTGCTGAAAATAAATTTTCAAAGCGACAAACATTAAGAAACAGTCAAACAAAACATGGAAAGAAAAGAAAGGTGCTGTTCAAGTCATTAATGACTACTTTACTTCTGGGGCAACATCAAAATTAATTACAAGGTGAGAAATGTGGCTACATATCAGTTCCTACTGACTTGTAAATAAAGATAGCTCATTGCCATTTATGGTTAAAATCCATATTTCCAGTCATATCTTTCCATAAATGTATAAATAATGATTTAGTGAAGAAGAAATGAGATGGCTGGGAAGAGCTGTGAACCTACTTCAGGATCTGTTGCTCTTCTGTTGCAAGTTTTATGAAGACATGCATAAACGTTATTTTTAAAGTGATCACCTAAAGAAAAGGCTTTTTCATCGCAAAAATTATCTTGTGTAACTAACTATGTCACTTATAGTCCCCTGAACAGATCCAGTGTAGCATTATTATATCCAGTATATCAGTGTACCTGAGGCTGAGCTCTACCACAAATGACTACAGTGTAACGCAGTGGAGGTGCGGCTCAGATCCCAAAGATGAGCTTTCCTTTTACTTCTCAAAGATGTGGAGGACATAAATACTTATTTTTGCCTTTTCAAATTCTCTCTAAATTAGAGAAGGCACAGAAAAGGCATGCATTTTACTCTTCTCTCCTCCAAGACTGTTTCAAAACTCATGCTAAGGATTCCTGGCTATAAATTTCAGTATTTGTTTCCTTGTTTCTTATAGAAGCACCAATGTGTTACAAACACAGGGAACTTGCTAAGTCCTCTAAGGATCTCTTCAAACACCTAAACACCAAAGCCCTAATTCCCATACTACATTTACACACTTAAATTAATCGCATCAAACATAAATAATGTAAGTATTTACAGCAGAATCCCAAGTATTTTCAGTCAGCTTTAAAGTTTGCTCTGTAAACTGGTAAATCACTACTAAATTACCTGGTTGGCTGTTTACTATGTGACAGCCATGAACAGCTGCTGCTTGCTGCTGGCACATGAAATATTTACTTGCTTAGACACAGTAGATAGTAAATAAATTGTTAGTTCAGACAGGTCTGCTACATACTAGCAATATTCAATTCCTGATGATAAAGTTGACAGAATTTAAGATACTGAAGGTAATACTCATAAATAATATTCTTGAGGTAGTCTGGTGTCTGGTTTCTCGATCCCTGAACAAAATTAGTTATAAATAATTAATGAAAAAAAAAAAAAATGAAGAAAATGGCAGTATGTTAATGCCTATACAGGTACATTAGCCAAACATTTGTTTAGGAAATCCCTTCATCTTCTATGCTAACCTATAATAGAAAAGTAACTTAAAGAAAAAGGTGTCCACCTGCCAAATTAGCGTATTTCAGTTAGTTTATGTTCAAGATTTAATTAGGTTTGGGAATGACAGGTTTTAACTTAACTGATCAACATGCCTTTCCCAACTGAAACAGAAAAAAAACCCAACCCAACCCAATAGTGAACACTGTAATTTCTATTATTTTACAGAGAGTATCCAGTAACTATCAGAAGACAAAAGATACATTTTGCCGTATAGGGCACATGGTGAGTAACCCACCACTGATGTGACCTTTTATTTACATTTGAGAGACAAAAGATCGGCTTTTTCCTCTACTTCCTGCTTTCCCTTGTAGTCTAACAAGCAATAAAAATAGAAAGGGAGCCACATTCTCTTGCCCTCATTATGTAATCCCAGAACCAAAGGACAGAAACAAGAGATTCATTTATTTAACAGTGTGTCTGAATACGGCCAGCCTTACATACAGACTCCTTTTCTTCAGCAAATTTGAGGGGTTTCCAGTAAAAACCTAGAACATTTTATTTCAAATCTCAAATATTCTGATTCTGCCACGACACTGTGTACTATAATGGGACTTCTTGTTTAGATACTTCATGCGTCATTCTCTTCTCATTAAAAATAGTTGGGACAAAAACCTCAGTCACCTCTTCTTCAGTGATTTTCAGAAAATACAGTCTGTATTTACTTAGGCGTGGATTTACTTAGCAAAAGATAAAAATAAGAATATATATCTTTCAGTGTCCTGCATTTTTACTACCTCTGCTTCATGCTACAGGGAACATTAATGTGAAATCCTTCCAGCTCAGAATCCAGTTTCTGTACTTCAAAGATGCAGAGGAGTACAAGCTACAGAAAATCAAGTATAGAGGCCATCAGCCTCTTATTTTAATGGATCACTCTGGGAAAGTTAATTCTTTGAAAAGTTTTTCCTAAACTAATTTTTGTGGAGACATCTAACAAATGCAACCTGCTAATTTGTGAATGCATTTGTTTTTGGCCTACCAAGATGTTAAGTTGATAATCATATTAACTGAGTAATTTTTCCCAACCTAAGTTCCATAATGCTAAATTCTAGTCTCTTGTGCCAAGGAACATTTCCTTTCCTCCTAGCAGTTTTTTGAATATCATATCTTTTTTTCTGAAAAAAATGTTAGTACTAGATTATTCTGAAATTTTCATTAAAATACTGAAAATTCTTTCCAACAGCCTGACAACAGCAATATGTATAAATTCTGCTTTTGTTTGGAACTTCAGCTTCATAAGAAAAAGGTATGAAGACTCGTGTTTCAGATGAAGCTGACTGAGCTGAAAGCCAAACAAAATATAGCTGCTCTATTTCCAGTCCTCTTGGTGCAGTGAAAGCATTTCATTGCCAGCCCAACAGCTTGATGGAATCCCGAACAGCAGAGCCTTGAACCATAAAGTATTGTTGCTGCTGCGTAGATCCAAGGTTGCTGCTAAATGAAAATCTGCTTTTCTGTGTACATATGAAGCATTTAGGGGAATAGTAAAGAGTAATGTATATTATAGAACACAACAGCTCTTTTAACAGTCATTCAATGTGTTGGGATTTATCCCCTTTACCTCATTTATATCCTCTTGAGTGGTGCAGTGTTGGAAATACTGTGACAGCTCTTCCTCATACTTATCAGCTCTGGAGCTCCAGTTTATGCTATCACACTCAAATCTAGCAAGTTCTTGCTTCAGATTCCTTACAGAAACATTCAAGCAATTCTAATGAGGAAAGAGACAAAGAAATTTATCCGTCTCGGGAAATTTATTGATTTAACCAATCCAGAATGAAAATCATTGAGGCAGAACATGCATAGCCAGCCACAATGGGCTAGAGTAAACTATTAAACCTTCATGGGAAGGACAGCAAGGACGTAGCAGTTTCAGTCACTGGTAGTCTGGGGAGTAGTTTTGGGTCTCAGTCACAACCTAAACATGGTGTCTTCTCTGAGCAAAGAGGAAGCGACCTACTCTAGTCCTTTGCCACCTGGAGAATAGCTCCTCCCTGCCATCAATCCCTTTAGGGTGTCTGAAGAGCAGACTGCCAATATGAATAATCTAGCCAGGTCATAAGGAAAGTCTTGCTTTCTTAGCAAGTGAATGAATATAAGGCGACAGAAATTTTTCCCTGAATAAATAAGTCCTTTCTAAAATTATATCCATCTTGTCACGCAAATCAGTCTTGAATACACTAATAAGGTAACACCATTATTATATTTCCTTTTTTTGTTCTCCTGTTTCCTTTCTTTATAGAAGAACAAATCTGCAAAGCAACCTTTACAAAGTAGCAGGATTGTAATGCAGAGATTCAAGAAATTGCCATCAGGGCCTTGAACTTCACAAAAAATACTAAAGAAAGTTATGTTTTTTTCTTTTTTCCAAACGCTGATATTTTAAGATTCATTTTCTTAAAGCTCTCTCTGTATTTTTCCCGGAGTAGTAATACATTTTTGCACATCTAAAATTCAGCCAGATAAGCCCAATAATCTTTCATATTTATCCTCGATTTCAAATATTATTCTACTTATACTCACAGGTTGCTGCACTGCAGACAAGATATCCACTCCCTGGGTAATAAGTAGATTATATAGCTGTCTAATATGTGCATGTTTCTCCTGAGAATTCACAAGGCAGGCTTTACCCTGGTGCACATTTTCCGGGTCCCCACATATTTCAGGAATATCCAGTTCTCCTGATATTGATAGACATTCCAGCTGAAATATATAAAAACAAAAATCAGTATGTGTTTAAAATAACTTTAAATTTCTTCTTTACCCACCTAAACTTTTTTGAGGTGGGTTTAAGTAATTAAAATTGGGTTCAGATCTGAGTTTTAAATTCTACTGATTCATGCAGTTTTAGATCCAAGATTTTAATTCTGATCACCAGGCCAATTAATGCTATTTCTTTGGGGAAAAGGAAAGAAAAGACAACAGGAACCAAAACCAAAGAGAATTGAACTACAATGGGAAGAATGTATATTTTAAAATATTATACTCACTTCTTTTTTAATGTGATGAAATTTGACTGTCTTGCTGAAAATCTCATCATATTTGATCATCGCATCCTTTACTGTTTGATGGAACTGAATAAGCTCACTTATTCTCTCAGAATTCTCTTTCACAGGAAATCCTTTCTGGCTTGGCAATTCCAATAATTTTATCAGGTACTCAAGCTCAGCACTCAGTTGCTAACAAAAATCAGAGAAGTTACTCAATTTGCACAAATATAATTGCAATTTTTCCTTTACATTTGATGAAACAACCACCTAACAATGGTAAATTGCCTCAGGGAAAAGTCAATGCCATGCACTTTAAAACACTACATTCTGTACTTTTTGCTAGGCACGAATCTCAGCTATCACCCAGCCTTGCATAAAAATAAGTCAAACATAATTACAGGGCAACGGCAGAGTGAATTGCTAAAACTCAGAGACAGTATCCACAGGAGGTAGAAAGTTCACTGTGATGTACCTCAGCCTCTGACCAGCTCTAAATTCAAAAGCATGGAGCTGATGCTCTCCTTGTACTTCCACCACCCCAATGCTTGTGTGCCACTTCAATACACAGCTAACACCACACAAGACATTCTCCGGACATTGAAGGCAAAATGTCTTCTCCCCTACCTTATAAACACACATAAACACTTCCCCCTGGAAAACCGATGTAAAACATAAAACACTTCAAATCCAGACAGAGTGTCTGGTGTCAATGTGGATGTGAATTTTTACGGGACCAAAAAGAGCTTTTGATGCATCCTTCACTCCACTAGCTTGGTTTCTCACCTCATAGTGTGGTTTCATTTGGTTAAGCTTTTTCTGTAGTTCCAAAACAATTAAAAGGTCACTTCCAAGGTCAACTGGTACTGCTAGCTGGAGGGCCTCTTGAAGAATCTCTAATCCACGGGTAGTCTAAAAGATAATCAAAGAGTTCAGCATTTCTAACCATAATAAATTTTTAAAAAAACCCAAATTTAAAGTCAAATCTAAATTTGTAACAAAAACCTTCCTCAAACCAGGCACCCAAATGCTGTCAGTAAAGCTCCTCATTCGCAAACCTTCTGAGTGACAAGGGTGATAAGATATCTCTAAGACAGCATGAAAAAACGACTCAGACGCCAAGACTGCAGGACCCACAGACACACTATTTCTGTGATAACAGATGTGCTGCTGTACTGCTGAGCTGCACTAGAGAAACAGCAGATACAAGCCTAGCTGGTGTTTCGGGTTCTGCTCCTAGCCTAGCTAGTGTTTCTTTTAAGGAACACTGCACATTCTCCCTGTGCCAAGAAGGTTTCAATCCTCTTTCTGTAGGAACCTGGTTGGACTTGAGTTTAGTAACTATTAGGACACAGTTTAGCAACTATTCAGTCTCAAAAAAATTGTGCTTTTAAAAAGAAAAAAAAAAAATCACTGCTGGTAAAGCAATGATTAAACTTCACTAAAACTTAGAATTTGAAGTGGAGACTTGGGCTTGTATGCATTTGAGTAAGGGAAAAAAGATTAAAAACATTTAATGTTTCCTGATGACTGACTGGCAGAACAGGGAACAGACTATGGACAAGAATTGTATCTTACTGATCATCATTACTTCTTAAATAATACCTATAATAGTTGATGAGAGAGTCAGAGACAAATTAATGACAATCGAGAAGAATTTGCCACAGTTGCTTTTTTCCTAGCTATTTTACTTACGATTTTCAGTTGTTCTTTAAATATCTGGCACTGTTGCTTGATGGGTTTCACTTGAGTAATTTTAAAATTCCAGATTGCCCAAAGATCAGTCAGCTCTCTCCGGTCTTTATTCAGATTAATAATGATATCTTCTGCTACTTTTATCGATTTTTCTACTTCTAATATTAAACTCTCATTTACCTGGCAAATAGACAAATTTTTTTCACACGTTTTTATAAAATATTATTAAAACCTCATAATTTTAAACAAAGCTTAATAAAACCCCAACTATTCTAGTGTAACTTTTAAAAAAATTCTGACACTTTTAAATATACTTTTCTCTTAATATTTTCTATAAATATGCACAGATCGGCAGAATTGGTAAACTGAGGACATAGACAAAGCTGGAGTTTAAAACATAAAACAGGTCAGTAATGACTGAATTATTGCCATCTGATGGCTGTTTCACAGTCAGACAAAATAAAATAATTTCTGAATAAACAGAACTACCCAAAATGGCCCTTTGGCGAATAAACAGCAACTGGAAAACAAAGTAGGTGAAGAAAAGACCAACCCTTTGTGCTGATAAACAAAACAGTGCCAAAGCACAGGAGGGCTAAAGTATTTGAATATTTACTATTTTTTCCTCTTTCCAATAGATCCTCAATGAGAAATACCAGAAAACTGGGTAATGTCATTTCTGGTTTTCCCATTTAATTTTTTGTTTCCTAAGAGAAGTTGTTTTTGTAAATTACTAGTATGATCCATATCTTCCAGATGCTTAAAAGCCACAACCTGGGAATATCATAGGAACAGGGTAGCAGAAAATACGGTGACAACATATTTCCAGGTCTTTAGGGAGGTAATGCCCGAAGATGTGTCAAGACTTTAAGAGACTTTGCCATTACTCTGACAGTCTTAGCTGTGCTTGGCTGCATCCAGCAGGGACACAAACCCTTCAGCCACACTAACAGCCTGAGCACTTTCCCTCCCTCAGTTGGTTTTTCCAGCTCACCTTGCATGCTGCTGTAGTTTACCAACACCACCTCCCCCTCCTCAGCTTAATGTGTAATTTAATTGCTCCCTAGTCTGTCCTATAGAAGCAGAAAGAACAGCTGGGTATCCAGGCTGTCTACATTATTTGGGATTACTTTAGGAGGTGTAGCTTAGGGAATGATTTCACATCTCAAACGATCACCTCATGAAGTGTTGTTGGGAAATTAGACAGGGATGCCTAGGCAGTGTAGCTGTTGGACAGAACGTAAAGACACTGGGAATGATTATCTGCAAGGAAGTAGCTCTAACATCCATTTCTTTAGAAGAACTCATACACTCAGTCAGCAAAGACTGCCTGCCTCTTAGTGGAAGTAAAATAAACTTAATATTGTACTTGTGTATATGCTGCTTTTCAACATGAACAAAACAGATATGAGCATGTATTACATTTGTATGCACGGACTGGGTCATTAAGGGCTCTGTCGTTGCTAACAACAAAACTTTTTATATTACTGGTAATGCCATAAGCACTCAAATAATACTTTCATGTTCTAAAAGTATATAACAGCATTATCCCCTTTGAAACTAGCTACTGGAGAAATCACAATCTAGGCATAGAACTAGGATTGGACCTCATCACAGGCAAATATAAAAATTCAAAATGGTTTATCAGATTATACTCACCACATTTACTAAATTAAGAAAATAGCAACCCATATTTTGGGTGGAAAAAGTTTTCTTTATAGTCTTTTGCCACTGAGTATTAGCTGACTCCATTGCAATTTTATTTTCAGCCTCCCTGTTTGTCAGTAGTGGTTTTGAATTATACAATTCCTTCAGATTTTTAATATCATCATTCACCTATAGAAAGACAATAAATAAATATCAAAAAACAAATCAAAACTTGAGGTGCTATAATCAGAAGTTATAGACATATGATAAATTTGAATAGCACCCTCTGAATCTTCTCTTAATTTTAAGACCTATGAATCCCTAAAATATTTACAAACACTAAATAATAAAATAGTTTTAAATAACTTGCGAACCAGTAGATGGCAAGCAGACGGATGGCAGCAATTAGCTCAATTTCTGTCACATATCATCACATGGATTTTATGTACCAGTATATCAATGCACTGATTTTCATTGATCTGCTTAATATGAAGTAACTAAAGTTAGCAATAATCAGAAGCAGATGTAATACAGGTTTGTTGTAGTTTCTCATGCAATAAATAAATCCTATGGGCTAATTTTATCTGATAGGCTCCATTCCATCCTCAATTTCTTTCTAAATATTAAAGAAAAGCTACCATATTACAGAACCTTAAAATGGATTCCAAATTAAAATGAAGATTAACTCTCCTGGTCACCATTAGCACAGCTACCAAAATTATGTTGGTATTGAATTGATTATGATTTGAGGTAGAGCTCGTTTTTATTTCATTTCTAAATTCAACCATATGAATTAGCATGCCAGTGGAAGTAGTGCAAGGCAGCAATAAAGACCTCTATGAACATATCATGTGACATTTTTAAAAGTTATATGAAGCAAATTAGTCAATTCAATATTCAGAGTACATATATGGAAGCATTTCTACCATGTATATAATGAGAGTGCACATGTGCAGAGGAGAAAAATTAAAATCAATTACAATTCTTCCTACAGTGGAAGCACATTTTTCAATTGTAAGATTTTTACAGTCTAATCAGAGAATAAATAAGTAATCCATACCTCTACAGCTGCCTGTAAAAAGGCCACATAACTTTCTAGAATTTCTATCTTTGAACTAATATTTTTTTCAATTTTTTTCAGTTCTTTATTCAGAAAGTCAGCTCTGCTAGAAAAAGCCGCCACCTGCTCAGGTTCAAACTCTTCCATATTTTTGATGATTCCCTCAGCTGCTCTCAGTTCACATGAAGTTTCCTTTGAAGATAGAAGCATAGAAAAAAATACATATAATGACTTGAAAGGACTTGTGAATATTGATATCACGTTGTTAATTTTCATTAGGATTGCTTTCTTATGTATAATTCAATTACTTGTATGAAGAGCTCATAATGGAGATTAAATCAGAGAAATATCCATTTCTTTCCTAAAAATGATAGGTGTGGTTATTAAAATAGCTATTTTGAAAGCTAGCATATCACAATCCCCAGAAAGAATAGTTAGAAGAGGTGTATAGTTAAAAGAGGTGTATATATCTGTCAGGGCAAAGTAGACACTGCAGCAAACAAAAGTAACACCCTGGCATGCAAAATTTGGCAGAAAAGACACTTAAAAACTATTTTAAAGTCTTGAAGGAACAAAAAGTTGCCCTTGCTTATCTGCTGAGCTTTTTATATTGTTACTATGTGCTCTCCAGAATTGTTTTAAAGTGAATTTTATTTCCACAGGCACTGTACAGATCCATCCCTTGGGCCCCATAAGGAGTTGCCTGAAACAAGAAAGAACTCTGCAGGAGTAACGGAGTGTTAAGTACTGAAAATACATAGGATACTCCTAAAATACACACTGCCATGTTGTTCAGCTAAGGCTGAACTATGCACCTATGTCAAGGCTATGGAAGGGATTCAAGTGGTTTTAACCCACTTTCAGATACTGCAGTGC
>QWTY01009607.1:1618-63130 GCA_008033365.1 Pseudorectes ferrugineus
TCTCTAATTAATTCTCCACATCCATCATGATATAGTCTACTTTTATTCCTCTGTGCTATTTTTTCTCTTGTTGTGATCCAATTCATCCCACGTAGTGTAATGATATTCCTTGCAGAGGGGAAGGAATAGTGATAGCACATGCAGCCATGATATGATTTTTCCTTCATTTATTGTGGCTTTGTAATGCAATGCTGATCAGATCTTTTTCTCTCCACTACAAGAAATATTGGAGAACTGTTATGCATTTGATTAATTTTATTTTATAATTTCTGACCATTTTTTCCCTAAATTCCTGTTTGTGATGTGTCACAGAGTTATTTTGTTTAATTTAATTTTGCCTATAAACTTCCTTGCAGTCAGCAAAACTATTGTGTCATTTAATCAATGCCCCTAACACCATAAAAATTTATTATTATTATTACATTTTTCTCACTACTAACATATTTTAAAATGTTGCAGCTATTTTAAGTGATGAGCTAACAGAATTTTTATTGTGAGATTACTCCCCTCTTCGAGATTTTACTGATGGAAATTTTTGCCTGACAGAAATAGTTTCTTTTAAAAAATATCTTAAAATTCACATTTCTGCCTTATAATTCCATGCCTTTGTTTCTATGTCTTTTTTAAGCACCTTCACCAGGTTCACTGCTTATAATACGCAAAACTTGGCAGGCAGTAAAGCTTTCAGTTAATCAGCACATACACAAGTTAAAGCTTTAATTTAAGTTTAAAGCTTTTAATTTAGCTCCTCAAATATTTTTTCCCAAGTACCAGGCATTTTGACAGTGATTTTGCAGGAGCTCAGACATTGCTAAGTTCTAATGAACAATTAATCTGAGCTGTATAATTTAGCTTCAGAGCATACCAAAATCAGAATTCACCTACAACTGAGTACCACTGCAACCTGCTACAACTGTTAAAAATGTAAAGGCAGATAGAAGATTATTATGGGCAATTTTAAGATAGCTAGTGAGCCCTTATTTTAAGAGATTTTTTAACCCTTTCTTCCTTTCTTGTATCAGTGAAAGGAAGATTGAATCGATCATCAATGAAACCTGGCCATAACAACAGAGGGTCACGTAACTATTGAATAAGCAGTGGTTTCAGAATAGAATTCAGCATCATAAAATGTAGCTTTTAAATGAAAATTAAAATAAAGGTTGTGGAATCCCCCTCACTGGAGATATTCAAGAACTGTTTGTATGCAATCCTGTGTAATGACCTCTAGGATAAGCAGGGAGGTTGGACCAGAGGACCCACTGTGGTCCCTTCTCACCTGACCCATTCTGGGATTCTGTGAACACAGCCACAGGACCTCCAAAAAGGAAATCTGTGTTGTTCTAACACGGCTCTGAAATGCACACTTGAAATTAAGAAATCACAGACAAGGCTTCATGTTTGAGAATCTTTAGAACGCTGTATGGCATTTATATGCAAAAACATCCCTTCACTTAAAGCTCAGGCAGAGTGTACAGAAGTGAGAAACTCCTAAAAAGACTAATGAAGAGCAACAGCTTCCCTACATGGATTTCAGATATTTTACTGCAAAGGTTTAGTACACAGCGTGTGCACAGCAGAGCTTTGAACCTGGGAATAAGCCCTTTTACTTGTAGAAGTGAAAGGTCCTCAGCAGCAGATGTCTTACCAGAAACTGGGTATTTTTATCCAATTTCTTCAGCTTATGAGGACAGAAGGACTCCAGCCCCATCAAGCTCAGTGCACTGAGTGCGAGCCTGTCCTTGGCTGATGAGGAAGTTGGAGCCAGGAGAAGTGATGGGCTCCCTTCACATTCAACCTCCAGGCAAAGCATTTTAGAGAGATCTGGGGTGGAAGATGACATGAAGAAGAAAAATTTGAAAATTGTCTCACAATTTTGCTGTCAAATCAAGAAACCCAGTAAAAAGTTAGGAAGAGTTGAGGGAATTATTACTCCACGGGGACTTTGTACAACTGGAGTGGAACTGCCTGTTCCTGAAGATGTCTCTCATTCCTCCAAACCACACAGGTGTGTGAGGGGAGGGCCTGTGGGCAGGATCTCAAACATCATTTTACATCTACAGAGCACACTTGAAACGAAAGGATGTAGCACTTCCTTATAAATTGTTTACATAATTTATTCCACCTGCCACAGCAATGAAAGAGCAAAGAACTGTAGCTGAATTTATATCACACATGCAACTTTTCATATCTGGAGAGTTCTTTATGCAAAATGTTCATCAAAAGTAGAGTTAACTTCTGTCTGTATCACAAAGGGTGTTTATTATCCCAACATACTGTGGACTGGAGTGACTGATTATATCCAAGCAGGAATCTGCACATTGATTGCACATTGATTGAGAAGTAGTTGATGACACTGCTTTGTCGTGTGGCTGATGACACAGTAGAGATTGTGATAACGGCATTTTATCAATTAATCAAGATGTAATCCTTAAGCTGAATCAGAGGAACAAGCATTCCTGGAATTAGTGTAGAAGTGACTTTGCATGGTTCAGTAGAGAAAGCAATAGCTCCCATAAGACTTATTGTACTTTACAGAGACATTTTCTTAATTGCTTGTAAGAACGTAAATGATCATAATAATTCCTAATGTGAGACAAAAGAAAACTTTTGAAACATTTAGCCAAAGGAAAGAAAACAGCCACCACAGCTCTCTACCATGTATTGCATGCAATCTTTTTTAAGCAGGTCACTCTAATTTGACAACACAACAAATAATATTATTCCAAGTTTTCCATAAAATGTTTTATCTTCATAAGACAACAATCTCAGGCATCATTCCCAAAATATTAACTTGCTGGTCAACTGAGAAAGGTTTTAAACCAATGTAGAAAATGACAGACCTTTTTCTATGGCCACTGATGATGCAAACCCTGGATCTATGAAAATGTTTATGATAAACTCTTTGTTACTGCATGATCAACATGGGAATATTCCATGATGTTCAAGACACCAATAAAACTGCAAGAAATGCTTGTAAATGTGAAGTGTGTACTTCAGTCAGCTAGCTTGAATTTGGTCATGCATCATCTGTGACAACATTATGACTCTACTGCTAGTGATGACTTTGGGATACACATTTCTGCCCACAGATAAATGGAGAAGGATAACAAACGGCTTCTTGCCAATTGCCTTCATCTATAAAATACAGCAAAGCATTCAAAAGATAAATCAACAGATAAACTTGTGGACTCTGTAGCAATAATTTTGATTTTTTTTCTGGAATTCCAAGTTTCAAAACTACTGAAGATCCTAAATTTGGTCAGTTTGAAGCAGTGAGGTAGGGTAGCCTGCACCGTGGCTCTTTCCATGTCTTGTGATTGACAAAATATTAAAATGGTTTTCTGTTAAGAGGAGTTCCTATAGAATGCTGGGGATTTCCACCTTGAAACTTTTAAGTTATTTAAAAATAATACATTTTGGGAAGAAGCAGACATATTTTTGGTGGCTTTTATTTCTCTCAAACACTGACTACTTCTTACAACCCTTCCAAAATTAGAATACTATGTATGTGCTGAAGTGTATGAACTCACTGAGAAGTAAAATATAATAGAAACATCATCAGGTTTGTTGGTCAAGAATGCCATTCCTATTTAAAAGCATGACGTGACAAAACAGGTAAAAGTGGAAGTGAAACATTATTTAGATACATAAAATCCATATAAATGTCTGTTTGAATTGATGAACGACAGTATATTTTCTTAATCTATTCGCTTGCTTAAAAAAATACAGTTACTTTTTAAGGAAATCATAAGGATTCCTGAAAGGCTGAAACCTGACAAAAAGTTAGATCATAAAAAATATGTATAAAAAAAAATTTGTGTACTGAACAATTCAGTAGATTTATACATATTTAAAGAATTTTATATTGGGAAATAGGTAATATTCTACCTTAAAATCTTTGTTGTTCCAGTTTATTAAATCATATGGGTTAAGAACCACTTTATTACGCCCAGCTTAAGCTATAGCCAGACTAGTTCTTCCAATTTTGAGTTGATTGTTTCAGTGAGCTCGTTTCTTTCTAGCTCTCAGATATCCATTTCATAAAGCTGTCTACTCTGTTCTTTATTTTTACCGTCAGTAAATGTTTCACTAAAATATTTTCTGAATCAGAAACATTGTCTCTAGAGTCAACAATTTTTAAAAGAAATTATATTTATTTACTTGTCTCTGTAATGTATCCATGTTAGCTTTTCATTGCATATGGGGAAAAAAAGAGCAACTTTTGTGTTGACAGATTCCATACAATGTACTGACAGTTAATGGAATGTGAAACACGCAGCCATAAAAGCAACCTAAATGAAAATGGCTCTTAACATGTGTGTTTATTTTGCTAGCACATGGTTTGAGGAAATGCGCATTCATTTCAAATAGCTGTGCAAAAAATCATCTGTTTTTGTGCAACAATGTTTTAATCCGTGTTTACAGGTATTGAGCTTTACATTTGCCAGTAACACTACAGTATAGTTACTGTTGACACTGTAATGGACACACAACTCCAGCAAGGGATAAAAACAGGAAATAGGATCATTTTCATTTTCTCCACTCCCCCTGCTCATCTTTCCTTTCATACATGTTAGCACACTTCTTGTCTATAAACATAAAGACAACTGTATGTATTTCTTTCAAATAAAAATAAATAAATAAAAGAACCTGAACTTGGACTCCAAATTTTAGTTCCTCCAAAGGTGTTCACAAACTCCACTCATGTAAAAGCTCCATCCCTGACTGCTCGGGACAGAGCCCAGTGCTGCGTGTCACTCACAAGGAGCGTGGTCAATTTGGTGTGGGAGGTTTTTCTGCCTACTTCTCTGCAGATGCCACAGGATTCTAGCAAAAGTGGCAAGAAGAGCAAGCCATCCTTTATGAGAGACTTAACTTGATTGCAGACTCATGGCAATAGATTTTCCATCATGCCTTTTATGCAGCAAAACAGCTCTGGCACTATACCTCTTCCTTCAGCTGGGCTTTACTTTGTGAGATCCCTGAAAGGGAGCAACATTATCCTCCTTGACAGAGCAAGATCCCCAAGGAGAACTCGAGTACATGCATGGAGGGAAGTCATTAGAACTCATATTTCAAAGCTCTCTACCTAAGGAGTGAGGGATTCTCTATTTGCAGTTGTATGCTTTTTTTTTCCTCCCTGCAGAAAAAGAAAATGGGAAATACATTCCCAAAATCTGACTAACTACAGCTGGAATTTACTCAGGTTTTCAGAGAGGCAGGTAGCAGATCTGTGACTTCACTTCAAGCTGAGGCCAAGTTCTGTCTAACGTTTTCCTGTGCAGCCGTGATTTGGAAAAGCAATACTTCCCAGACCTTGCAATGCAGGTTGTTGTTCTCTGTGCATGTTTACAGAGATTAAGTTGAACAGAGATAGTTGTTTCACTTAAAGGTTTCTAGCTAGTTGTACCCCAGACTAATCCCATTATAACTTAGGAAGTGCTGCTCAGTTGAAGAGCAATTAATAGGTAGGATGAAGGATGACGAACCGTCAAGGAAATGATGGTATAGGTTAAGAGCTTGTAGCAGGAGTGAGAAGCCCAGTTAGTATCCAACAACAGAAAAACAACTATTCTTAGCCTCACCCTCAAAAGAAAAACGAAGAGTACTTGCAACAGTGTGACTTACCATTCCCTAACCAAGACAAAAGAAGAGAAAAAAGGAATATAAAAGTTGGCAGAGGAAAAGCCGCTGCTGAGGTAAGCACTCTCAGCCTTTAAGGAAAAACTGGAAAAATTATAAAAGTGGTCAGAACAAAGAAACTGTGACACCTGGACCAGAAAGCTGAATGCACACACAGCCTGTGGCTTGGTACTCATGTACCCCTTGGCACTCCTTGTGCCCCAAGTACCCACTGCTCCCTGGACAGCAGAGTAGTCAGGTGATATTAGAAAGGAGTACTTATCACTGCTTAGTTTTGTACAATTTTGTTTGTTCCCAGTAAGTTTCTCCATTAGACTTGTACTGTCTCTACCTTCCCTGCCAACTGTTTGATTACTTACTGCCTGGGTTTATCCCTTCAACCACAGCCGTGGCAGTGAAGCAGAGAAAAAGATGCGAGGACCAGGAAGAGGAACAGCTTAGGTGAGGGCAGAGTTTCTTTCTAAAAGGAAAGGTTGTAGGTGAGAAAATAGTAATTGTAGGACAGTGTTCAGTCAGTGAAGTATAGTTTTAAGTGCAAATTAAAGCTCAGAGGAAAGTGTAACTCTGAAAGTGGGCTTCATGCCAATTAAATAGAAATGCAGCCTGAAACTCTCTGCAGAAGAAACAACGATTCCACAGCTCTGTCACTAAAGTCTGTTTCCTTCACTAGGAGATGCCTTTCCCATTAAAAAAGCCACATTGCCTTGTTCTCGTCTCAAAATAACTCAAAAATTTCTTCTTTTGGTTATGACTGTTCAATTCCTTGTCATGGCAGGAAACCGAGTCAAACTGATGAGTCGCTGTTGTAATTTTCTGGAGTCAATTTGAGGTTCATGCAAGCTCGTCAGGGAGAAATATATAGAACTCCATGGGGTATTAGCACTGACTCTGTGTGTAATATCCCCTCTTCTCCACACCTATCCCAAAATAGTGCCAGAAACAAGCCAAGAACACTGCCAGTACATACTACTATTGAACTTACGACTTTGATTTCTCAAGTAATTTACAGACGATTGAAATGTTGTTAACAGCTCCAAAATCCAGCCTCCAAAATTATCGCTGCCACTTTTGACCATATGTGTCCTAAATATAACTTGTTTTCTTCTATGAAAACTATGATTAGGAGACTCAGTGAGCCCTATATTTTTAAAATTACTCCACAATTATTTCCCTTTGTTTGCTACTTTGCAGCTTTTACTGTTTCCTGTGGCATGAGTCTCCATTCCCTGTATAGGGACTTTGTTACAGCTTTGCCTTTTAAGACCCTGACTGGAGATTGCACCAGGATATACAGCCAGTTAGAACCAGGGAGCAGCTTGTAAACAGACCACTTGTTGGTACCTCTGTGACTGTCTCTGTTAACAAAGGAAGGACATTACAGAAAAAAAATGATATCAGGAGGTTACAGTGGGTTAGAAACTATGAGTCAAGAACATGCTGCTGCAAGAAACTTCAATCCAATTGTGTGATGTACAAACAGGGGCTTCATAAGTGGCAAAGGATGAAATTTTTATGTCCCATACAGCACTGTTGAGAACCTGTCTGGAGTACAAATTTGTAAAAATATC
This sequence comes from Pseudorectes ferrugineus, assembly GCA_008033365.1. Lineage (NCBI taxonomy): Eukaryota > Metazoa > Chordata > Aves > Passeriformes > Pseudorectes > Pseudorectes ferrugineus. The sequence goes on from QWTY01009607.1 coordinate 8,830, forward strand.
ATGAAGATCACAGACGAGAGTAACACTGTTTCTGAGAACTTTAGAAAACAGACTGATGAGAAATTATTTTCAAGAATTTTTTTGCTTCTATCTAGAATAGAGAGACCTAAAGAAAAAGAGAAACAAAGGTCAAATGGTTTCTACATCTTCCAAAATAAACAGTTTTCATAAAGGACTGCAATCAATGGTTTCATTTTGCACTGGGCATGGAATGGAAGGTTCTTTGCCACAGAAGATAAATAATCAAATATAAGAGAAAAACACCTTCCAAATGTAGTGATATGGTGAAACACCGATACTAGGAATATATGGCACTTTCAAAGCAGTGCCAAGGACATGCACTTAATCTTCCCCAGAGAAGGGAGGTGGCTAAAAGGACTCCTTCAAGACCCTTACAGGATTAGTATTTTCTTTAGTTCACATACTCAGACATGTGCACAACATAAATTCTACACTCTCAAGTTTCAGAATACCCCACCCAGTTGCCCCCAGAGCCTACTGAAAAATGTTGCTGTCATCACCAGAAGCTCCTAGAGAGATTTCATTCATCAAATATCTGTTGGTATTAGCTGCCAAGTAGACAGCTGTCCTAGTAGTGAAGTCCTCCCTTCCACAGTTCCTCTTCTTTTGCTGGTAATGTTTTGTGCGAGTCTAGTACAGATTGCATATAATCACTTTTCTCTCCTCATTTCTGCTTATAGCAATTTGCTGTCTTCATAGAACTCAAGCACCTTTTGTTTTATTTTATACTGTATATAATATAAATGTATTATTTCTATAAACCATATGTTAAGCTGACTTTTACAATGGAACAGCTGCCTTGGATTTGGCGGGATGGTTCAAAGAGCTCTCAAGAGCACTTACTCTAAAATCACTGGAGCAGGTTTGTATTCTTCTGACAGAGGCCCCAGTGAATGTTCAGCAAGCACATACCTACTCATGATGTGATATGAACCAGTTGTTAAGAGGAAAACAGGATGGACATTTGAATGGGGAGGTGTTGTTTCAGTGACTGAGAAATGATTTTTAAGCAGGAGGTGTTGATTGCTGCTTCAGTCCCAGCCTACATTTTAACAAAATTGTGTCACATGCACAGTATTTCCTGCCTTAGCCTTCTGACTGAAAATAAGATGAAATGAAAAAATAATGTGCAATGTACTCCTAATGATTTATCCTGTAAAACTGTGGTACCCAAACGCGGTTGCGATCTATACTCATCATCTGAAACCCCTTATCACCTCTAGTGTTCACACACAAGTTATATTCCCTCCAATCTCATAAATCTTAATTAGCTTTAACTCTGATGCCTTAGAGTCTCTGATTAAGTAGATCATAGTATCTCACTTTGCTGCAGGATCCCTCAAGGAGCAAAGTAGAGCATTTGGAGGATAGTCTGATATAAAGTTAATAACCTACAAGCATTATGTTCAGACCTGATATCCTTAATTAAGAAAATTACTGTTGTCCCACTTGGAAGTTCCTAAGAAATAATAGGACAGATAAAAGCAAAACATTTACAAAATGAAAGCGGCCGTTTAGCAAAGTAGTTCTGATGACTACCTTTAAGAAAAATTCATATCACAAATGAATTTTATATTGGTATAGTTCACCAAAGAGAAATTTGGATGCTGGCACCTGAACTATACTCTTACTGGTTTTAACTGGAAGAGTGCTGAAGGGTTTACTGCATTGCTGGTGTAACATGTTGCCTGCAAACTGGGGAACACACTTTTCCTTGAGTTATTGTTTGGTCTTCCTTTATCTAATGCTGCCTTTAAAGATACAAAAGCCAGTTGCTTCTCACATTTTACAATTCATGCCATTAAAGACAATGATCTGCCATACTCTGTACTTTCTTCCCTTCTGTTCTAGGCTTGTCCTTTTTAACCCCAACCTTTATGGCACGGCTACCAATTTGCTTTGTATTTCCTGCTGGCAAAACCTTGTGCTTTTTTTCACCTATGCAGACTTACTCTGTTCCTCGGATAGGCTTTTTGAGTGCTACCTTGGCAATTCAATTCGAATTTCCCTGGGTTACACTCAGTTTCACTTCACTCGTTGACGGTATATTCCCAAATATATTTTGCAGCATTACAGCACTCTGACTATCTCCTTAACTCAAAGAGAGACCTATCCTGTGTCAACAGCATCCATTTCCACTACTGTAACTTAAAGCTAGACTGCTTGCCATGTCTGTCTGCACTGAGGCAAACCCTCCAGAATGATTTAGTGTTCTTGCAGACATGTAGGGTTGCCATATACACAAATAATGATGTGCAACACATTGAGCTGGTTTTAAAAGTATCCTTTCCGTAGAAAGTGTTGACCAAAGATTTAAGAACCAATGTAGTTTGCCTTATATAAAGCAAAACCTATAATGCGTGGATTCTTCGCCATCACCTTCCTCACTTATTTGTTTTACTTCACTCCCTCTCCCTTTCTTTCTGCTGGAAAGGAGGAAAAAGAGTGAATAGGAAGCAGTGGAGTGAATGGGGCAATTTCTTAAATTTTCCTCCTTCTAAAGAGTCTTTCTGTCTAATTTTCCCTCTTCCTTACCACTAGGAAGAGGAATAAACCAATGAGATGCACATAAGAATGAAGGGATTTTCCATATTTTCAAGACAATCTACTCAAAAATCTTCCCAGATTATATCAGTTTATTCAATTCTGATCATGGGTATCTGTAAGGTGACAAGATACAGGGGTTTTCTTTAAAGTAAAGTGAGCAACTTGAGATGTTATTTTATGCCTGAAGTTTGACTTTAATATTTGTTAAAGATCTTCCCCTTCCAAAGGTGCCAGAGAAATAGCAGCTGTGGACAGTTTAGTTACAGCTGAATCTGCAGTAATGCCTTCTGCAAGAATCCCCCTATCTTACATATTCATGGGTTTTTACCCTCTGCCTGTCTCTCTTCTCAAATTTAATTTGCCTTCAGCCCTTTCCAGCACGACATATCTCCCCAAGGAGTTTGCCTCTGTGTTTCAGAGGGATATTTGGCTTCCCTACATGCACAGAAATTGCATCTCCTCTGCTGAATCAGGAGATGCTCAGATCTGTGTGTGAACTGGATTTGTTGTGCATTCAGTGGTTGCTCTGTGAAAGCTTCCAAAGCCATGGAAGAGCAAGGATCAACAAAGAGTCCATCTTCAGGAGAGCAGGGCAGAAATTCAACCTCATTGCTCTCGGGATGGGTGGCTAACACAGCCACCTGCTTGTGGCCACATCACAAAGCAGGGAATATTCTGTCAATGGGCCCCCACACAGCTCCTGCCATCCTTTTCCCTATGAAACCTGCATCTGTGCCAGACACCCACAATACCAGACAAGCACACGATGGAGACCTGCAGCTCAAAACCACTGAGCAATGAGCTCTGGATATTTATGGTCCCCACTGATGCAGCATCTCCAGTGTTGGGCAGTGCAGGTGTCAGGCACAACACACAGCTGGGTGGGTGACAGAGGGAGGTTTGTGCTGCCAGCCTAAAGGCAAAGTACAGTTTGAGGTCACATCTGTACTTTCCCCCAGGACTTCCCACAGGAAGGCATTTGCTATCTCCCTGCCAAAACACAGGCATATGTTCTGTTAGCCAGTGTCAGCAAACTGCATGGTGATGGCCACATTTCTTCTTACACAAGCAGAGGACTTTATCACAGTAAATTACTACAGTACCAAATCAAATGTCATGAATTGGTTAAACCCCTCTGAGGAATTAGATCTTAGTTTCTATTTGTCTCCTTTCTTGGAGAAAAAATAGAAAACTAAGGCTATTTCTTTAGCTGCAACAGAAAACAGAACTGAGAAAATTATTCTGGAAGCTGAGAGGTTTTCCTTTCTTATAATATTATAGCAAACTTTCTCAAACTGAAAATGTTACTGTGAAAATGCAATGTACTTCTGCTTGCTCTGCTATAAAGAATAGTAATTCCTCCCAGGAGAGGCCAACAGCACTCCAAGAACTTTTGCTGTCCTAGATACAAGATTTCAGCTATCACCTGGCAGCAGTGATATATTCAGGAATATATTCAGGAATCTTTGCTAGAAGGGAGAGAAAAGAGCAAACACCTACAAGTCCCATGAGATGCTCTTAACACACGTTGCAAGGAATTAATAAGAAGTGATTTGATCCCACAGGTTCCATGCTCCAGTTGAGTTGTCTGTGGTTTTCAAGAACTAGTGGGACTACATGTCTAGAGAGACGGTTTTTTATTTACATTTATTTTCAAGTTTATTAGTCTCAAGCATTTTTCCAACAACCTGCCTTAGACCACTACAAGGGGGAATATCTTCTGCTCAATAAATACCATCTGGTTCTAGCCACTAGGACACAAGACTGGGGTCTAAGGCTAAGCAGGTCAGAGAGGAAAAGCTTCGCATTAACCCTGGCACTAGTGCAGCATTTCTTGGGAGTGGAGCAGCACCAGGCAAGTCTGAGGTCCTCTAGAGCCTGGTGACAGTCAGAGAAATGGCTGCAATTACCTGCCAGCTCTTCCAAGCTGCCTCTAGCACAGCTTTGAGCACCACCTGGACCTGTGATCTGACCATTCAGTGACTGAATTAATTACTTTATGAGTCAGAATTGATCAACTGCCCTACAGAAGCAGGTACAGAAGCTGTTATAGGTATCTTTCAGCTGAGCTCTAAAGTAAAAACTTCAATCACAGAAATACAGATTTCATAGCATCTTCCCAAGTGTCCTGGTATTGATCAGTGTCTGCAGACTGCACCTCTGGTAGTTTCTTTTTGCATGCATGAATTCCTAACTTAAGTTGCTCATAGAATGCAAGATTGGGGTCTTATTCTTTTATGGTCTCTTAGGACAGAAGACTACTTCAGTTCCACAGGCAAAGGAAGAAACCCTTTACAAAGAAAGGGTAGAAAGTCCCCCAAGCCACTAATTCCAAAGTTTGGCACTGAGAAATATTTTTCATATATATATATTTTTATGAAGTATGTGCAAACATGTACTATACGCAGGATGTAATAAGAAGTAGGGTACTAATTTGGTATACAACTAGGAAGTGTCAAATTAAGTTTGCAAAACTTCATCAAGTTCAATGTTTGAAGAGACTTGACTTGCTTATTGATTAAATTCTAGTCCAGCCTGTTTGTTAGACTTTAGTTATCTGTTTTCTTTAAGTAAAATGTACTTCGTGATTAGACAAAGAAGTGTTCTTTTGTTTTCATTGCAATTTCCCAGCTTTACCAAAATTACCTGCTCTCAGATACTATTCTCAGTCATATTCTACATACTTATGCATGTTATTTTGCAAAACTTATTCAACAAGGAAGGGTTCCCTCTATAAGAGTACAAAATAAAAAATAAAAACCCCAAGCCACATCAACTCAACCTCCCTTATGCCCTTTGATTTCACCAATAAAACACAAGTACCTTGGTTATGACCTTCACTCTGACTCTGTATATGACTCAAAGAGTATCCATAACAGCCCAGATGGTGTGTAAACAACTTCTAAAAGTTAATGTAGCAAAAAACTATGGAAGGATTAGATGCTGCACAGTAAGTGTGCTCATAACTTTAAGGGGCATTACAATTGCTCAGCATTATGCAAAATGTGTATCGGCACAAAGTAGGTAAGAATTATTTTTGTTTTCACCAACACTTGAAGCTCTAAATTATGTTGAGTGCAGCTAATTATAGGATAGTTCTTTGAATAGGGAACAACATATTGTTGCACAGGAGTGCCCATATTTTTTATCACCTCCTGACAGAGGTTTAAAATCTCTGCTTATAAAATATTTTCTAGTTTTCAGTAAAAAAAATTGTCTTTGTTTCTTATCAGTCTATTCCATTTCTCTCTGGCAAAAAATTGTATTTATTTTCCCCAGCTTGTGTCTGTTTTACCCATCACAGTAATCGGTAAGCAATCTCCCTGTCTTTATCCTGATCTATGATATTTTCCACACAATTTTCTCTCCCTGTCCTGGTCAGGAGGGGGAAAAATTGCACAGCTGGACTTGGGGAACTTGACATGTAGCCAACAGAATGTCTGCTGGAAAGACACTGTCTCGTCTCAGAAGTGTGTGAGGTGATTATCACCATACACCTGCTCAGAAGCAATTAATCCCTGCAGGTGATGACCAAGGTGATCATGCAAGCACTTGCAAGTATAGATGATCCCGTCAAGGCACTACATGGAAATAGCCTAGTTTATCATTTTTTCTGAGCTGAGCACTCAATTCCCAGCTTACCTCAAAGGCAGAAACTCTGTTTCAGTTCACCCTTTATTCAATAAAAGTTATTTTGCTTTTTCTGTCAAGTGCAGCAAATTATTTAAGCCTCAACTTTAGTGGAAGGGCAATTTAATTAATTCAAAGAGTTATTCTTTTAATTGGATTTGGGTGAAGCAACTTTTCTGAAACTCAGAAAAGGGGGTTATTGGCTTGACTTCACAGATGCTATTCTTACATTTCAGCTAGCACCAGAAGCAAGGTTATTTCTCTCTGAGGATGTCAGTCTGAGACAGTGGCATCCACTGCATTTTTATTATCTTACTAATATAAAAATTCAAGAAAATTGAATGTTAGAATCAAACTCTCTCCTTCCAGATGCATTTTTAAATGATGGAAATATTAATTAGACTGATACCAAATTGATCATCAGGCTATATCCTTAACTGTCAAGAAAAAAAAGTCAATTAAAGGGGAAAATATTCACATTTTGGTGATGAAATATTCTTGCCAACTTCATCATGTAACTGTGGTGATCAATCCACCAGAGCTCAGGCTGGCAGTTGACACCAAAGTGATGTCCACAGAAGTGTTGTCAGTTCCCCTTTGCTGTATTAAGTAAAGTAAATTCAGTAAAACAGTGAATAACAATCAGAGTAGTCTACACTAAAATAACAGTAGGTTCTTCCTGTACTCTAGCAGGACTAGGTAGCTGAGGACATATTACAAAACTAGGACTGAAGCAAATAAAAACTTCTCAATAACAACCCTCTAACCTAAACCCACCATGTCTTGAGATGCAAGACATGCAAGACATGCACTCTATCAACAAGATATGCCAAGGGAAGGATTTTTCTTTATCTTTTTTAGTAGCAGTGAATTCTTGAGTCATTAGGAAGCACAGATCTATTACAGTCTCAGTTCCAAATATTAGGAGCTTCTGGATGGGACCTTAATGTGAAAAATGCTCCTGCTTTCACTCCGCTTTCCTTCCCAGTGCAGAGACAGGAGTGGGTAGTGTGTTTGTGTTTATGCATCATGTATAAGCCTCATCTGAGTCTGAGACTGAGCACATGGTCCCCAATGGCCCCAGGGATGGTGTGAAACAAGAATAGGACACAGTTCTTTCCTCCACAAGTTTCTAAGTCCAATAAGACAAGAAATACTGTAAAAGGAAACAGAATGCAAAGGGGTGAAATAATGTCACCCTGCCTACCCACTGCCAGAGCTGGAACTCTGCTTCTTAAAACCATTCAAGATGTTTTTGCACCTGCTTCTACAGGATCAGCAGTGAACAGTGTCACAGAAAGTCCCTCACAACTGGGACATTCAGTGCTACCAAAGAGACTACGTATCTGAACTTCTTTAAAAAACGTAAAAAACCCAACCCCACAATAACATAAATTTTCTCTAACAGCAATATAAGACAAAGCTGGAATTCAGGTAAGGCAATGAATTCGCATTCTATGGCTGCACTTGTAAACACCAAGGTAGATGTTGACATTTAATTTTCTCACATTTATATTCCTAAGAGGAATTATATGTTCAGTTTACACAGATTTATTGCCTTTAATTGCTTAGCAGCTCTTGGTATAATATTTAAAAGGTCAAAAAAAGTTTTTAATACATATTGTGAGGTCCTGAGTCCATGTGAATTACAATTATAAAGCCTTTCCTCTAAAACAAAGAGCAGTCTAGATGTGAATGTGCACAAATGAAATGGCTTCAGAGGTGGGAAGAAGAGGTAAGGGCTGTTTTAAGACACGTGCACAAAAGCACATTTATGGAGGTAAATGCTGTCTTCTCTGGGGGTAGAAATATGGGTGCACAATTGCATCTGAAGTCTTCAGGTGTGAGCTTCTCCTTGCCTTTCCTAAGAAAAGACTCCATACGGGAAGGGAGCTTGTGGTTCTGTTTCTAGGGGAATCTGATAAAATCATCCACTCCCAAACACTGGGACTCAACTAATGTTTTCCATTCATACTTCGTAGTAATGGGAAAATTAGGGGGTTTATTAAACAAAACTTTTCTGCAGAAAGATTTGCTCTCTTTCAAATGCTTTCAAATTCTGAGGAAAAAACTCTTTCTTAATCAGACAGATGTTCCTTTTTTCCAATGAAACGCCAGTATTTTTTAAAGAACATTTCTTTTCCAAACAGTTCTAGTAGATATCTTGTGCCAATGACTAATTATGTAATTGATGATCATTTAGAGGTCAATATACGATCTTGTGTAGTACAGGTTAGCTCTGCTGAAGTCCAACAAGCCATGGTCAGGCAGCAAATTTTCCAAGATACTGTGAAGTCTGTACCACTGCACCTCACCATCCTCTCTCTGTTCATGCCAGCCTCTTAACCTGCAATGAGCAATGTACTGAGTCTCATACATCTCCTTCCCCATTCAGATCAGGGCTGCATGCACCACTGGCCATGTGAACATGTTCTAAATTCCTTTGCACATTTCCCACTTGAGAAAGGCCTGAACAGCTTATGAGCTGCCCACTGTGGCTAGATAGGAAATTGCTTCAATCAAACAATTTCCCACTCTGCGATGATGATGTGTACTGCGACTTCAGTGCAGGACTCCTACGGCTAATTTAGTTTAATATGAACGTGCAACATCACAAAATCATTTGGCAACAGCAGTGTTAGGATTCCAACCAGAGCTGTTGCCATGACATGAAGGGGAGTTTAATCTTCTAAACCAGGGAATGATGTTTTAGCTGGAAATGCTATAGACTGTGAAGAATATAATCTGAAAATAAGGATATGGAATTTTTCAAACTACAGCAAGTACATTACCAAACTGGTATGACATTACACTGATCGTACTGTAGTTTTTACAAATCCTACCTCAATACTATAATCAGTACCTTTATTTTGAATTCAGCTTTTAATCTGATTTTGATGGAAAAAGAAATGTCAGAAAATGGTGTTCTCTGTGCTTCCTGAGACCACTATTGCTCTGAACAAAATTCACTGTGACTGTACAAGTAGAAAATACAGCAGCATTTAAGGTTTTGTTGCCATCTTCTAGACTATTACATTAGAGCTGGATGCTAGAAATTAGAAAAAAACCTCTCCAGACATTGAATCTAATTCAATGCAAAACACCTGCCTGTTTTCTAAAAGTCTCATTCACAAGGTTCCCTGAGGTAGATTTCTCCAGAAAGGGAAGGAGGCAAGATGATAAAGGAAAATTTTCTCTTTGGTTCAACCTGTTTTTAGTCTACCCTTTCCCTTGCTTAGTCTTTGCTACTTTCATTTATTCTGCATAGAGTTCTACAAATACTTCATGTCTCTATTGTCCCTTTTGTATACCTCCACTAACAATCCAATAAATTGAATCTTTCCTGTTGAATTAAGCCCCTACACTTGTTGGGGTTTGTTTGAGACCTGGTATGTTCTGTTTCCATTGTACAATAACACTAAATGGTGTGTGTCTGCAGAGGGATACCCCATCTTCAGCCCACAGAGCTTCACCAGGTAGGAATGAAAACCAAACAGGACACTCTAACCAAATATGGGTGAAAAAATTCTACCACCTCTCAAATCAAATATGATTCCAACATGCTTTCATTTTCACTAAGAGGCAACTTTGGGGGACCAGCCTTTTACACAGATGAAATTTAAAGTTCTATCTAGAAATTTCATTCCCAACTACTCTATGCTTGATTTGCTTAGCAACAAAAAAGTCTCACTGTGCATTTGCATCAAATATTCAGTGATGATAAGCTAGTCAGCACCTCTCCACTCACAGTAAGTCCTCCTCAGATTGCATCCACTCAACCTGTCCTCTCTCAGGGCATGTTTGCTGCTTTATCACTGCTATTTCTCAATGCCTCATGTCCTCCACAATGGTTCTTCAACAGCAGCACTGCCATCCCTATGTGGCTTCCAGGGTGGGTCACTGCTTGGCCCATACCACTGTGGGGAGAGGAAGAGGTGGCATCTCTCCTTCCAACAATGCTGTAGCCAAAGCAGGTCACAGCTGAAGGTCTTGCTTTTTCCTAGCCTAGCTTGTCTGCTGTTCTGCCATCCTTCAGATCAGGCTAGCTAGACTGAAGAGACTGGGAATTCTAAATCCCTCAGCAGACCATCTAAAGTGATAACCTTCCCTTTAAGCAAGAAAGTGTTCTGTTTTATTATCAGAGCTCTGTAGCTTGACCAGTTGCTTCTGCAGACAGAAGATTTATTCATCTTAAGTGAGAAAAGAGACTTGCTTTTCAAACCAAAAGAGGATTTTTAAAATTTTATTTAAGACAGAGCTTAAACTATTAAGCTGTTCCAGTGTGGGTGTAAAATATAGTACCAGATCCAGTACAATATTTCGTAAATAAATCTGAGAAGCTGAGACATGGGACTCCTTGCAATTTCAGATCAGGTTTTGAAAGCAATTTCTCAAGGCACTCCTGTGGCAGGGAGTTCATGCACTCAGAAAAGCAGCACGGTGAGTGAACAAAGGAGTCAAAGCTAGGGTAGCGAAATGTACAGACTTCTGCAATGAAAACACATTCAGTAACCTATGAAACATACTGATAGGGCTGAAATCAGCAGGTGCAACAAATATAGATAACAACATACCACAGGCCAGGCACCCCATGGGCATAATCTGCCCTGTAAGTCTGCCCAAGCATAGGTTCTTTTTTTTTTTTTCCCCAGAAGTCAAGAACAATTCAACATTTCTTGAGGTTCTGGGACATAAACAAGCTGTCAGAATTACACTTGGGGGCAGTCCTACTTTGTTTTGTTCATTTATTTTTATGTGTAGGACAGGGTAAGCACCTGCAAATATTTTCCTGCCCGGAGCAGGAAGGGGGATAGTTGCTGGTTCAGCAGCTTGGCTGCTGAATTGCTTCACACAAAGGAGCTGCCCTTGCTCCTGTGCTCAAGCAGGCACTCAGTTAACCCTTATGCAAATGCCTGTCCATATACCATGGAACGTCCAGCTGGACTCTGTGCAAAATAAGATTCCTTGCAGTGTCCAAAACCCTGCCCAGGCACACGCAGCTGGAACAAGGGGTGGTGACATCACTATGGCTAATGAATGCAGGCTATCAAATAATCAAGGAACTTCCAATCTCAAAAGCGTTTAGGAAATCCTACCACTGTGCTTTGGGAAATTACATTCACTTTTTGTCCTGGATGCTTATGGGTGTGGCAGTGTCAAAGACTTAAGATGGGAAGGGTCAGGTTTGCTTAACCCTTAAATACTTGTTTGCTGGAGACTGTTTCCAGCAAGAAAATCTGGATTGAACATTTAAAGAAAAAGAAAAACAGAAATGTAGCTAAAATCCTATGAGTAATAGGGCAGCTTAAGAAATGTGTAAAAACTGCTCCGAAACAGAACAAAACAAAACAATCATTATTTTGGCACTCCAGTCTGTTCCTAGTGCATTGTTTGCAAACCCCAGTAGGTTTCTTGATGCTTCTCTGGCTGTTACCTGCTGGGATATTCTTATGACCATTCAGCACCACGGAGCTAAACCTAAAACCAAATGGCATAGAAGGCTCCCTTATGCTAACTGCAACAGTGAGTATTTTTCAGAATATCCGTCATCCTGGAGGAACAGGCAGGATCCATGAAGATGAGGTGGTTTGCACAACTTTATCCAAATATTGTAGATCCAACTGCATTCCATGCACACTCCTGGGCTTCTCCTCTAGAGCCTTGTTTCTGCAATAGCACAATATTCCCCTTCTAGTGCTATAAACTAAAAGAGGAATCCTTGAATAGAGATTTCCCTTAGAGTTTGGAGTCCTCTAGCAACCCTGAGGGGCATTTATGAAACTCATTAAAACTCATACCTCTGGCAATCTTCTTTGTAACAATGCCATGTCAAGTTATGCCAAACACATGCTGGTTTCCATCTTAACCTCTGTTCACTCTGCTCCATCTTACCATGCCACATCATCCTGTATCAAGCCATAGTCTCAGTACAGGAGAACTTCCCAGATCATTAACTGTCTCTCAAATTACAAATCCAGCTTTCCCATGTTCTTTGCTGCACAAGGAGGATTCCTTTTCTCACCCTTCACGCCCAGCAGGTGATTAAGTCAGTTGACAACGGTATAGAAGCACTTCTTTTTCCCCCACTATCCCATAGCTGCCACTAATGTATCACTTCCTGCTACCTACTGTGCCTCTCCAGTTCAGCCTTCCAATGTAATCATTGCTATTCCTTCTTCAGCTGCCCTGCTCAAAAGCATCTATTTCCCACTGATCCCCAGTCCTCCAAAACATGTCTTGCTTTATCCCCTTCACCTGTCACACAACCTCCTCCCATACATTACTTTTCCCAAACCTTTTTAACACAGATGGGGTTAATGATGAAATGAAACAGCTGAGAAATGGGAAGGGCAAAAGCTTCTCATTCACTTCCTCTTTTTTTCTTTCCTTCCCCTGTTTTTAAGGGAAAAAATCCAAACACAATTTAAAGGACTGAATATGGCTGAAATTACACTGGAGGGGACAATCTGTTCCAGCTCAGAAGGTGGTGGGACGAGAGTCCAAGCAAAAGCAAATTGTCTATCTCCTATTGTAAAATGGAAGAAGAATAGTATTAATTGTCTTCCATTCTGTATGCAAGGGTTTGGCAAACCTGTCCTGGCTGCTGTATTACCATCAAAGCTGAAATGCTAAGACGTATGCCCAGTGAGAAACTGTAAAAGCAGAGCAGCAAAAAGGATGCGGGGGCTGCATGAGGGAAGATTTGAAAGGCTAACTATGAATACAACTGGGCTTAAACACATCTGCAAAAGAAAAGGGACAGCGATTTTCTTATCAATATTTGAAGGGTCTGCACACCAAGGGGAGTTACCTCCTCCAGGAGAAAGGATGCAATTAGGAACAGTGGATGAAATCACAAGGTGAATTTAAACTGCCCATTGTGAAGGAGAGAAAACAAAACCTCTTTACAAAGGAAGATATTTTAGGAAGCAGGCATCCCATTGCCTGGACTGTGGAGAACTGATCCAACAGAAGCACATTGCTTGCCTCAGTCCTGCACTGCCAGGGGCACAGAGTAGCTGAGCTAACAAGGTTTTTACATCTGTTCACTCCATGTTCTGGATCAAATGATCACAAACTCAGTATTTGTATGTATTTATTAAAGCAATTTATGATTGTACTCCCAAGACAGAGAGAGTTGGGGTTGTTCAGCCTGGAGAGGAGACCGTATAGCACCTTCCAGTACCTAAAGAGGGCTACAGGAGAGCTGGAGAGGGACTTTTTACAAGGATATGTAGCGATAGGACAAAGGGAAAAGGCTTGAAACTGAAAGAGGGTAGGTTTAGATCAGATCTTAGGAAGAAATTCTTTCCTGTGAGTGTGATGAGGCACTGGAACAGATTGCCCAGGGAAATTGTGGATGCCCCAACCCTGGCAGTGCTCAAGGCCAGGCTGGACGAGGTTTTGAGCAACCTGGTTTAACAGAAGGTATCCCTGCCCATGATTGTCAGTACATGATCTTTAAGGCCCCTTCCAACCCAAACCATTCTATGGTTCTATGGCTGATTCTCTGCTCCGTGTCCCACAGCCTGGCATCACTTCACTTTCCTCTGTTGCCAGCACAAGCGCTGCTTCAATTATTAACGAAGGACTGAGTTTTTTAAAGCTTTTCTTATCCCAATATATTAAATCTGTCTTGGAGTTGTACTACTGTGTAATTAAATTTAATGCATTTGAGTTGGAGGCACAAATAAGGTGGATGCTGTAGTAGCAGTGTAATGATGGGATTTTTCTCCAGCTGATGACACACACCCGAGCATTTCCAATTTTTAAATTTTGACTCTAATGGTTCATTCCTGTTCTTTAGCAGGGGACACGTGTGAGACAGACACAGGGTGCAAGCACTGAGCTGCTTGTTTTGTAAAAGTCAGTAGCTACACAGTGTATGTGAACCCAGATCAAAAGCTCACCCCAGAAGCTGAATCTGACATTCAGAAAAGAGACTTCAGGTGGTAATTTGCTATTTAGTTTGGACAGTACAGAGCTTACAGATCTCCCTTGCCAGCACACACGGACGCTACGGGAACTTGGAACAACATATCTAAGCTTCTAAAGAGCAGGAGTAGGATGGGGGAATTAGGAGTCCTGTCCCCGACAGCTGCAGGCAGGAGGTTCACCGTTCTTCAGCTTCATGTTTGCGTTTTTCTGGAGCTCAGGAAATTTTCAGTCTGGACAGTGAGGTGGGTAGCACTGACTTATTTTGGAGAACCACCTACAAGTCCCAGTAAGTAATGTGCCCCCATGCCAGGAAGCACTTTGAAGCATACAGCCCATAAAATAGGATCTGGATCACATCTTTTTAGATTCACTGAGATAGTTCATGCATTTTGACACAGGAACGTCTGCACCACATTTTCCAGATTACGTTTTGTGGGAGCTCAGTTCTCCATTAACTTCACATTAGTGGGAACATTAATGAAAAATCAGTGAATTCACTGTGAGGAGAAAGAAGTTCTTGCTCTTACAGAGTCTTCCTTTATTTGTCTTGGATCATGCCATTTTCTTTGTTCACGTATCGCCAGCACAGGATAAGTCAAGCCGGATGCACCAGTTCAGCAGCCTGATATTGAAGCACATATTTACAGGAAAAAGGTATTCCCTGAGCAGCTCTTGACTCAGGACTCGAACTTTGCCAGGCTGGCAGGGCCCAGGGTTTTCAGCCATTATACAGGGCCACAACACAAGGCTCGTCTCCTGTCAGGCATTTGGGTGGATGCCCGATTTATTTTCAGAGGCAAATTTCTGGCTTGAATCTTGCATTTTAATGCCATGCATTAAATTAAACACTAGACAGAGAGCATCAAGGAAGCAATTCAGCTCTCTTGTGATGTGCTGATTCCACCTACCATGTGCCAGGTATGTCTCATTGCCTTGAAATTTTCCAACACCACAGAACCTTCTGATTTCTCTTCCCCTCACGGTGGGCTTCTTGGGCACAAGGTATAAAGCACAAATGGCAGAAGTGTCCTCCTTAAAGCAGATGTGTCTCTTGAAAGTCAACGTGCTTTAGGTACTTCGGTCATTTTCACTCCCAAAATGCCCTTCACACAGCTCCTGACTTAAGTAAACATTATGTTGCTAAGAAGTGAGTTGTGTTCATAATAATTCTATGAGGCAACCAGGAAAGGAGATGCATTTTTCCCACTGCCTTTTCTCCCTTGGATTGTGCAATCCTAAAATGCCCTATAAATAAAACCAGACACTTATAAACATGCAGGCTCCAACCTCTGCCAAGCAGTCCGTGATGGGACTTCCAGTGGCTGGAGCAACCCAAAGATCACAAATCCCTGTTCTGAATTTGCTCCTTATTATAACCTGTGCAACTAATTATGACTTCTTGCCCACACATAGTTTCTACTCAAAGCACACCTGTCCATTCCAAGCCTTCCTTTACAAAGACAGGTTCTTCAGTTTTCTCTGACTGTCATGGGATTTCCATTGTTCCAGGTATTAAACGTCAGTCCCAGTCAGGAGAGTATAATGGCACATTGCCTCGGGAAATGGCAGTAAGAAGATCACTAAGGACCAGATTCTGGACCTGGCAAAGATAAGCTGTTTTCCTCCTGGAAACATGCTGGAGTGAAAACAGGAGATTTTCCATTTACATTGATTTACCAGTGGTTTGAAGGACACTATGCTCCCTTGCCAAGCTCTCCTTTTCTTAGCATAAACAGGGACATAGGTCTAAGTTACTTGGAGCTGTTTTTCTTCTACAGCATGCCTGACAAATGGAAACAAAACAGTCTAAGAAATACTGAAGAATAAATGGGCATTGAAATTAGTACTTGATAGTGTATGAAAGCCAAGAACACATTAAAATTTTAAAGAGAGCCCTACAGGACCATGAAGAGTCTTTTGGAGTTTTGTTTTTTGCAAGTTTTTGCATTTGAAGTAACAAACTTCAGACCATGGATGTGGGAAAGGGTCATTCCTGGGCTTACAAGGGAGTTTTTGTCAAAGACTCATCTGACTCTGCATGCCTGATACTGACTCATGAATCTGCACATCAGCCCATGATAGATCTTCCTTCCCTCCCCTTTCTTTCCTTCATCCATCAAACACCAAATCCTTCTCTATCTTCCTATATGCCCTTCACTTTCTGTTCTGCAGGTCCTGCCACTTTGCAGCAGTCCCTGCTCCTGGTTTCTCTTCACCTTATCAAACTGAATGTCCATTTTCACATCTGCATTTTGAAGTGCCTTCCTTTTTGCCCCTGACTCTCTTACCATGTGAGAGCTGTGGCACAGGTCCCAGTTAGTCATTGCCCGCATGTCCCAGGAACTGCTGTCTGGGCTTTCCAGGATGCCTCCCACTCTTCCTGTGGGCAGCCCAAGGGTGCTCATGAGTCCTCCCTGCCCTTACACCCATAGAACTGGCAATCTTGAAGAAGCCTTTCCTTGATGGTATCTCACAAGGGATAGGTGCCAAGGCTACACAATGTGCTAGCAGCCATCCTCATGAGGAATATGTTTGCTTTGGGAAGCACTCTGATCCACATTAATCCTAGTGCTGTGCCCAGATACACATACCTTCTTTGCTCTAGGTCATGCCAGCACATCTCTCAGGACTTTCTCACAGATGACCAGGGCAGAGCAGCAGCTAACTGGGATTTATTGGTGTGCATTAGCTCAGCGACCCTGCATGTACTACAGAAGGCTGCAGTGCCCTATAATGTATTAATGGACACTATAAAAACTTGTGGCTGGAAGAAAGGGGATAACTTTCACCATTCAGCACTTTCATACTCCTAATGGTAATGACTGTTCCCTCATTCCTTTCTCTCAGCAGCAACTCTCAAGGAAGCATCATTAAGACAGCATATTCCAGTACAAGAAAGACATCAGGCTCAGTTAATTTAAAAGACATATTTCAATACAGCTAATTTAACATTCAGATCAGAGGTGCCCTCAGGGCCTTGTGCCTGCCCTGCATGGCTGTAATACTCAGCTGTAGCCCATGTTTGCACTATGTGGGTGTGTAAGATCTGGAGATGCCCAGTGAGTGTGGATTTACCTAAAAGACTCCTAATATAAGTCAGTATTTTATTGCACTCCACAATACAGTGGTGTTCTGACAAATGTTAGAATGATACAAATTAAATTATGTAAAGCAATCCGTTCTTCACTTGCAGTCCAATTTACAGTACTTGCTTTCCTGGTGGAAATTTATAGTAAACTTGATATTTGGATCCTCAGTGGACTCAAAAATGAGTTGGAAGAAAATTAAATCCAAAATCTTTACAGATATATCAAACCTCACTGGAAAAATATTTTATATTTTAGTAGTATTCCACTTGTTTCTTTAAGTGATTCAGTGCTTTAAGTAAATACTTTTCATTGCCTTAATTGTTCTAAAGAAAAACATTTGGATTCCAGTGATATTTAGGAACCAGAATACAGATAAAACAGTGTCTATTAAACTAGGTAAATAATAACAGCTCCTTTTACAAATGAAGTTGTTGGGTTTTGTGACCTCTCTAGGACCTTCACAGCAGAATTTTGCAGGCTCTGAGGAGAGCACCTGTTCACATGATGTGTCTAAAAAAGAATGTGGGAATTAGCTCCATCACTAAGTGAAAAGGACACTACATTTCCTCCAGAACACCTTAAATTATAGTCAAATCATTCTGTGAGAAACACAGTATTTAAAATACTGGAAGTTACAGCAAAATATCAGCACACTCATTTGAGTCAACTCATTCAGACAGCAAAGTGTCTAGATGTAAAAGACAATTTACATATCTTGAGGCAACATAATTCTTACACTGTATTTTGTACATCTGTCTTGGCTTCCACTGTTTTAAGAGCCAGACACAAGTATGAAGATACAATCAATAGCTGGACATGTGAATCGCCACCTCACATGAAATGAGTGCACAGGGGGATCCAGCTCAGCAGCCCAATGAATGACTGGCCCTAAATTCACTACCACAGAATCAGTGGAAGCCACCCCCTTTCCATGGAGGGAACTGTTTCTCTATGCACCTACAATTTAGGTGCACATCTATCTTAAACAGGCAAACTGGATCTCAGCATGTAATGCCAACCAACAATCCTGGCAAGCCATAGCCACAATATCATGACTGATATTTAAGGGTTCCATCAGCCAGTGTGTCTGTGTTACTTGTTTGCACCTCCTTGCCAGTTCACATTGCCCAAACAACCTTGATTTAATGCTGGACTCCTATGCATAAAGACAACAGCTTTGCTTATTTCACACAAAATTAGACCTGCTGGGGGCTGTCCTTTACAGAACTCTTGCTTACATCCATTAAAGCTTTTTTAATCAGGTAAATATAACTAAACAAAACCTGATAGCGAAAATCTTAAGTTTACCAACAAGGAATAATTGCATATTTCTAGAAATATAGCACATATTCAATAACAGACATTCATGCTAATTCATGCACCGCATAATATTTTCCACTTTGATGGTTATAAATTACATACTGTAACTTAATAACTTGGAAAAATGTGCTATGCCAGGAATAACAGAGGAGAAACATAACAGCAGTCACCTGCTAGATGTAATAGAGAGTTGTAACAAACAGCAGCTATATTTATTTTTATATATATTTATTTTTATATATATATATATGTAAAACATCAGGGCTGCAGCTGTTTGATTCTGCCAAATGTATAGAAAGTAAAAATGTCTTAATCATCCCTTTTGTGGTGCTCACCTATTTTACATCTCTGTGGTACTGTCTGCCATACACTGGTGAACCCATGAGCCTCTGGGAAGCACAAATATATTTGAGTTAATCCCTGCCAGCACGAATGCTGCAAATCCAGAAGAGATGACCCACATCTTTGGATTCAAAATTGATTTCTTCTCTCTTAAATGCTTCTCCATCCATCAATGTCCAAGTGTAAATGTAGGAAGGTCCTTACGGATTCATTTTACTCTTGTGTTTCTGCTTATATGCTACTAGAGAAATAAGAGTAAAAAAGTAGTCCAGAGAAATATGGTCAAATCATTGTCTGGAACACAAAAAAAATTGAAATTGCTTTTGTCTTCCTTTTGTTTTCCCCTTTTTTTTGTATTAATCATCAACGTGATGGAAGTTTTTTGGAGAGGGGAAAGGAAGAAAGGATGAAGTGCCCCCACAATCTTCTGCAGTGTCTATCACCCGATAAAAGGTTTTTAAGCTGTAAGATTCCCCAGAGATGATGCTGTCTTGGCAGAAAGTTCCTACAAAGCCACCTTTGCTGTATGGTGTACGGTTTTGGTCACCCCATTAAAAAGATGCTATTTCACTGGGTAACAGCTGAGGTGAGACAGGCTTTGGATGATGACCAGTGTTAATTGTGGGCAGCAAGTGCATCTTTAAGCAGCAGCTGAAGCAAATCAAGTGGAAAATGCTCACTACTGCTTGGAAGTTTACACTGAGGAAAAAAAAATAGTGGAAAAGATTCAGGTATTAATGCATGGAATATAGAGCTTTATATCATGGGATTCGCAGTGATGTGTGTCAGGATGAAATAAAATTTTACCTACAGAAAAACTGGCCAAATTGTAACTCAGGTGACCAGAATACAACATAACACTGTCTCAGAGCAAGCCAACCTATCAGCTTATTCCTAGCACAGCTGAAATGAAAATATTCAAAGCCAAATAAGTTTTAGTAAATCAAATGTCTGCAGGTGCCTCTGGTGGTATAAAGGTCATTGTTAGGTACATAAATAGTAAATATTCACAGTTGAGAGTAAGACATGTAGAAGAACCTTTCCCTTCAGGGTTCACTAAAATAAAGCATAGATTTTTAGAAAGGTTTCTTTAAATAAGGATGCAGAGTTCCCCCTTAAAGCATCGGAGGCCATTAATTGTTTCAGCACAAAAGCTTAGGGACACTCCCCAACAGTTCAGCCTCTGGTGGGAAATTAAGTTTCCACAAAATCAACTTTCTATTCAAGGAAAAAATCAATTTTGCCCAAAGCATTCAGGTTTCCTTTGGGAAAATCAAAACAAAATATTTTCTTCACTACATGGGCTTGACCCAAACCAAATGTTTCAGTTTATTTTTCAGCTGAACAAGAATATTTTATTACAACTCAGTTCAACTTGAAACTGCCTCTGGGTATGCTGTCATGGTGGATATAAATTGCCCAGGAGAATCTGGGAATAAGACAATTTTCATCCCAGCCGGTTAGCTGGCTCATAAGAAAATATTATTAATTCAACAATATTAAAATATCATATTTAGAACAAGACTGAAGCAAAATATTTGGATACTTCCAAACTGAAGTCCTTCATAACCTTTCCTCCTATTAAAAAATTCTGATATGGGGAAAGAAATGTTTAAACAGTTAAAATCGCACACAAGAAAAAGAAATAATTCTGACTCAATTTCCAGCCAACTAATCAGTCCATCAGTTTTATGCCACAGTAATTCCATTGAGCTCCACTGGAATGACACAACCTAAAGGGGTTGAAGGCACCGTGTTACCAATCTGACCTCAGTGCATGCGTTTAGGCAGATAAAAGATGTGTCTTAAGGTGCTCTGGGTTCTTTCTCACATTTAACTTCCCCTTGGCACTGTAAGTATGCAGAGGAACTTGTAGATCCTGAAATAATAACATGGTTAGGAAGGATGACACCCTACAAATCCTCAGGAATATGGCACTTCTTTCCAAAACTCATGGATGAATGAGACAATTGGGTTTTTAAAAGCAAGATATTAATTCAGCTTCACCTGGGATTGAACAGAGATTGAAACTAGCATTAGTGTGTGGGATAGACACAAAAATTTAGGCAGCTTCAGTTATATATATACGTATATTTTCTTACCACTTAGAAATTATAGTTAAACTGAGTTATTCCAGCTTTCCCTTCAGCCTCAACTTCTAGTATTCAGTTGTCATTCGAAAGCAATCCAGAGCAAATCAATACAGCCAGCCAGTTTCACAGCAAAGACCCCTACAACACCACACCAGTTACTCACCTCAGGTTTACAGTCATCAGGACACAGGGCTCTGGTGCTGCAACACCCAGCTTGCTCAGGATCATCACCTGTGAACAGCAAGGTTGAGGGATGCTGCTCCAGCGTGGTATTCAGAAGGCTCACGTGAAGCTGTTCTCACCTCACTGCAGTGGCATGGGTCTAGAAGGACGAGAGGTCCGGAATGAGCTCAACTGCATCAAAAAGAGAGCAGGGGTTTTTAGTTATTAGTTCTGGTTTGTAATAGCTAGCCTCTGATTCACATCCAACAGCCCTGATGAATGCAAACAGAGACACCAAACTGTAGTAGTCTCGACTACAACACAAATTATTCACATTCCATGTGCCTTACTTTTAGATATCAGAGTGATTGATTAACGTCTGCAGTTGCTACTACATTTACTGATTACAAAATCTATTCAGAGCACCAGAAAGCAAAGGCACACTCAGAAACTGGGGATTTTTACACCTGAAACAATCCTGAGAGCACCAAATTTGAATTATGTAAACTAGGTTTTTAACTTCTCCTCTTTCAGATGAAAATTGTTGAAAAGCAGCATTTCTAGGAAGTGTTTATGAGCACCATGCCAAGCATAAAAACTCTTCCCAAAAGAACAGAATAACGTCCTACAAAAAATTTCCAAGCAGAGCTAGGGAACAGGGGAGGGGCTGCCATGAATTTGATACGTTGGTGCCTTCCAGAAATTAAAAACCAATATACAGTCTGTTCCCATGCCAGCTGTGTTTCTAGAGACTGCTTTCTGTCTACCGCAGACCACATTATTGCCATTTTAAGCTAAGATTTCACTTAATTTACATAGGCTGGGACAGACCGCAGCTGTCTGCTTTTAGCGCAGACGCGCTGCCTGGGATTGCAGCTCTGCTGCTATCGACTTGCAAGCTCGTTTGTTTAAAATGCAAGATCATGGGACCTATAGCTTTCCAGAGATTCCCACCTTTAGGAAAAGCAGTGGTCAAGGCTGGTTTAGACATGACTGATTACCTAGTGTTCCACATTGAAGTCTCAAGGTAGAGTTCATGCTTGGTTTTGCAAAGCGATGAGAGCCCTGGTACCCTCCTTTTGTTGGGCTCTGCAAACAAAGATTGGACACTTTTTTTGCTTGATACCTGCAATGATACTATGTGGAAGGAAAACAATTTTCAGGTTTTTGGGAGGAGGTGAGGCAAGTGACTTTTACAGTCAAAATAAAATAAAAATCCTGAGATAAATAATACAATAAGCTCATGATCAGTTGCACATCCAACACACTTTGCTAGAAGACATAAGATCACGGATTTGTTTCTGATATATCAACCTACACAAAAGTGGTTTCTGATTTATCCATGCTTCATGTGCAAACCTTAAAAAACTTTTCATACACCTGTGCCTCAATTTTACATATGCCAAATTGCTTTCTGGGAGGACAGCTTAGTTTTCAGAAGGCACTCAGACCTTGTGGTAGACACTCATGTGTCTACAGCTACATCAAAGTAAACAGTGCAGTCCTTATATGAAGAGCTTATGACTGTAGCTGCAAAGGTCTTAGGCAAGGCAACATTCAGCTGACTTGCAATTCACTTTTATGTTCCTGATGTCCAGAGTAGAGCTGCAGTTTTAAATGAGTCATTGTACACCCCCAACCATAGTGTTTGTCAAGGTCCAACTCAGCCAAGTTTGGAAGAAATTAACTTCTGTAGCTGGTATGCAAATATGACTGTAAGTCAATTATCTTACTTCATAAATAGTGAACAGCCAGCGTTCATTGATCTCTCCTGCAGGGCAGTGGACTCTTTGCCAGGGTCTTTGCTTTGAGTAGTAGCTCTCAAGGTTACTCCTCAAAGTTGAGAAATTCCTTGACTCGAGATTCTCAGTAAGTGATTATTACCATGCTAAACTCTGAAATCTTAGCTAAGTGACACAAAGGATTGATTGTGCACATATAATCCTTGAAACATAAACCGTTGACTCAGTCTGGGACTAAGTTTGGAATTAGGCACACATACACTCCTTTCTGAGAAGGAGCTTAGAACACAAGAAGGTCTTTTCTGAACCTTGTGATTCAACAGGAGAGTCTCTCCCTGCCTGTTTTTTCTGACCCTGTCCTCTATGCCATAAATAATCAAGTGCACCCTGTCATCAGATCTTATTAAACCCCTGTCACATTTACCATCAAACTTTGCAAAACCACTGGGTCGTATAAATAAACATATTGCTACTTCTTTCTTAGGAGTGACATCCATGACACACCCTTGACTGCTACATTATAGCTGTCAGAGCCCAGAGCCAGCCTTCTAAGAGAACAACAGGAAACCTGGGTTCCTCACAAAGGTTGTATGTAGCCCTAGCCAAGGGGTCTTTTGCCCTGTTTTGCACAGTAGCTGCATTCAGCAGAAATGGAGCCCACCCTCTGCATCAGATATGCACTCTTATGGTCATGGGGATGGCTGCCAAACCCTCTGGAGCATGGATGCCAAACTCACTTGGTGAACACAGTAACCCATTTGGTTATTGTATGAAAGGAGAGAGGAAAGATCCTCTTCTGGCTCCTCGATGAGACTGTCAGGGCTGAAACATTTCTTGCTAAACTCAGCATTATCACCTTTTTTTACAAGTTTGTGTTGTCTCATGGTCTTCTGGCCTCACCTATGGGATTGGGAAACTTTAGTTCTAGGACGACATACTTCCAAGTCCCACATGGGCATGAGTGGGAGCTACTGCCTTCTCTGCCCCATCTTGCTGGGTTCATCTGGGAGTAAAACTGGCTCCAAAGAACTTTACTGTGAAAGACTTTCTGTAACTATGCCCCACTGATCTGAATGGGCTTCAGTGTGTGCTCTGAGACTCACTTTGGTAAGGTTTTGGTCCATGAAGAGATTAGCACATGTCAGCTGAGCTGTAGTAACGATCCAGGTGTTTGAAGTTCCCTGGGATCTGCAGAAGGGTTAACAGTGCTGCACATAAAGCTGAGCTATGGGAGCAGCCTACAGCTCCCAAGGGCCTGCCAGGACCCACAGGTGCCTGGTGACACTGGAAGCACTCTGAGCTCTTACAGTAAACTGCCTGAGCCTGTATAAAGCCATTGCCCTTGGCATGGGGGAAATCTGCAATATATTTCAGGATGCACAGGGGAGCAGCAGACCCACTCAGCTGAAATTTTGACAGCTGTAAGTCTCAGAAAATCTGGGGACAGGTTTTGTGTTAGGTGACAAATTGAAGAGTTGGCTATTTCTCC
Organism: Pseudorectes ferrugineus; assembly: GCA_008033365.1. Classification (NCBI taxonomy): domain Eukaryota; kingdom Metazoa; phylum Chordata; class Aves; order Passeriformes; genus Pseudorectes; species Pseudorectes ferrugineus. The sequence goes on from QWTY01009607.1 coordinate 33,203, forward strand.
ATGTGTGTCCTGGCAGCAGAGGTACAAGGCAGAAGCAGTGTCAGGCTGTTTTGTTTCCACTTTGCTGTGTACATGCTTTGCTTTACTGAACTGCTTCATGTGGGACACCTGCTTGGGACAGGCTGCTGGAGTTAGCTGTTACATTCACCTCCTGACAAATGAGTATGACATCAGAGTGACTTCAATTTTTTATGAATATCTATTGCCAGTTTGATTCACACGTCAGCACAGACCTGGAGTTAAAACTGAAGGGGACTGAATATTACGCCTGCCTTTTAAGGCTGGTGGAATTTCCCCTCAATACGGAAAAAACTTCTCACTTACATATTTCACTAGTATCTACCATTGCGAGCCTTTGATTTTGTCTCTCTCAAGCCTGCATCCTGTAAATCCCTGTAATTGCATGCAGCTGTTTGTGAGCCGTCCACTGCAAATTGAAAGCGTGCATTGAAAAAGCCCCCAAGCAGAGAACCTCTGAAATACACACTGAAAATCTGCTGGTTTACCAAAAAGACCCTCTCTGCTCTGCCCTCCCCTGCCCTCCTCTGCTGTCGCTACCTTGCAGTTTATGACATCCAGATAGTGGGAGGTCTGACAACCCGAACAAGGCAGCAAGCAAGAAATTCCATTCCTGTTGCAATCAGTAATCCCTCCGTGCAGCCTGCTTTTCCGTGAGTGTGTGCGCGCGCTTTCTTTTGTGTCACTTCAAGAAGGGCTCTGATATTATTATTACTTTAAATATAGCTTGCCCTGGGGCGGGGAAATGCACAAGGAAAGAGCCGGCAAGCAGCCTATCTCTCAGAAGAAAAGAGCAAGCCTCGCAGCACAGGAACTGGCTTCACTCAAGTGTGCAGTTTAGAAGTCAAAAAACTATTTCAAATAACACCATTGTGGAGGAGACTGAAGAAAAAGGGTACGAAACCGGCTAAACACAGTGAAGAATATGGCAAACCAGGGTGCAAAGTGCATCTAATTGCAGTTTGAAAGCGGACTCTGAAGCGCAATGTAAGTCTTCCTTAAACTGTATTTTTTTATAATAGTATCTAGCTGTTTAATTTCCATTCCGAAGCCATGCTGGGCCAAAAGGTACAATTAGCTACAAAAATCAGCATGGAGCAGAGTGTGTAATCTCTGATATGAGGCTGAAAATGATACTGAAATACAACAGAAGACAGAGACTATCAGCCATATTATGGAAGATGCACTATAAATAAGAGCATATCTAATTATTTCAAGAGAAAGATGCTGGATGGAATCATTAATCAACTTTTTTAATAGACAAGCGAGAGCTCTGCTGTTTAATATGGCAAGCTATTTTAATACTGCTGTGTTGAAAATTGTGTGATTACAGTTACCAATAGCAATAAGATGTAGCTCCAGAGGGGAGTCCTAGTGGTTGCAAAAGTTTTATCTCTTTTATTTCTCCAACATTTTTGCTCTCTGAAGCCTCAAGCCCACATTCTGTATCCTACAGCCTGGTTTTACTTTTCAGCTGGATTTTCAATATATGCCAACACTGGACTTCCTATGGAACTGAAAACAAAACACTTCAGCTTTCGGAGTAATTCTGGTATGTTTTTCTACATCACACTAGTGGCAAAAATACAGTTGACAAAAGATTGTGCTCCCTCAACTTCTGGCATGGAGAGCTGAGGAATACAATGCCCAATGGTGACAAAGGGCGATAATTTCCTGCTTTTCACAATTTATCTCTGTGGTTTTGGACTTAGCAATGGATATTCTTTGTGATGGAGAGAGCTCTGTGAACCCAACTGCAAACCCCTTCATACAAATAAATCATGAGAGAAGACTCTACAGAAATGCTTATGGAGCTGGAGAAATTAATATATCACATCTCTGCAACTTGACTGTGAACTCTGACAACCTAACCAATCTTTCAGGTGAAAGTAACATGAGCCCACCGTGCTGCCCTTCACAGAAAAACTGGCCGGCTTTGCTGACAGTGATAGTGATTGTTTTAACCATTGCTGGAAATATTCTTGTCATCATGGCTGTTTCACTGGAGAAAAAACTACAGAATGCCACTAACTATTTTCTAATGTCACTTGCAATAGCTGATATGCTGCTGGGTTTCCTTGTCATGCCTGTGTCGATGTTAACCATACTGTACGGTGAGTATTAGCTGTGTAACCTACTGCATGTATTGACAAGCCTTAAACATTTCATGCAATAACATCCTGTTGTTATTATGATTTCATTCTCTTACCACAGAAAACTGTTATCACTCCATATAAGTTGAAATATATGTTACTGGTTAATGGATGGAACAGGTGAAGTACTTGAATCTTTTCCTACTTTATATTTCCAGCTACAGGCATTTTAAACACAGTCCAGAACATTAGTTTATTACTCAGTTGTCAGGTGAACTGTCTCTAAGTGTATATGAAGATGCTTTGTTCTTTCTATTGCTTTCAAGTTTTTTCCCTGGCTCATAATTTTCATATTCCTAATAAGAATGTAGGGTCCTGCCAGTTACTTTGCTCTGCAAATATGCACTGAAGCACTAATGACTACTTTTAGATTCAAAGTAGGCAACCCCCTCAATTATTTTTTATGAAGTAATACAAATGTAAATAATTTTCTTATCACCAATACCCTGCTTAGACATCTACTTACTAGCAAATGCTGGAATAAATATTGTGGGAGTTAAGAAATGGATGGGCACTAATTCTGCCTGTTTAGTAACATTTACAAATGCAAAGCTATCATTTCTTAAGAGAAGTTATTTAAGTTAATAATGACTCACAGTTCATGCCCTTGCAGGTGATTAATAGCAGATCTTTTTTTCTCATTTTCATCAAAATCATTTGCAGCACAGCTCATGCAGGAAAACAGCACCCTGTGTGTTCAGCACCAATTTCGTCAGGCTGTTAGTATCCCAAAACTTAGAAATGAGTCTTCCAGTGCCACAACTGAATTGCTACAGTTCAAAGAGAAGCTAGACACTGTCAGGAGGAAAGTGAGATCGTTTGGAGAGATTTGCATTACTTCACTATTTTGGGACTTAAGGTCCAAACATGAGCCTGTGACTTAAGGGAGATTTAATCCAGAAAGCTGGAAGTTTATTTTGCATTTTCAGTATCTCTCTACACAGATCGCCCTCAGTAGCGTTTGCAAACTGCATTTGGCATCAGTGATGGTGCAATACTGTGATTTACTGTGTTAGTGTGCGATTACCTTTGGCGGGAGAAACAGCGTGAGACAGAAATTGTCCGATGGGTGAGATTTAAGCCGTGCGTGATTCCCTGAGACAAGCAACAGGGACTCCTGCTGGCCAGGCTCCGCTGCCGAGGGAAGAGACGCCCGAAATGCGTGTCTCGGGAGGGATTTGGGGGTTGGGGCGCTGGATGCCTTTCCCGCACGGCGGGAAGCCGGAGCCCTCGTCCCGGGGAAAGGCTGCGCCGCCCGCCTTGGCCACGGCCGGAGCCCAGGAGCCGCAGGGCACCTGAAGGCAGAGGGGAGGGGCTGTGTCGGCTGTGCCTCCTCTCTCCCTGCTTTTTCCCTTGCAAGAACAGGAATAGAAGCAGCATGACTTGGGGTGAAAAATCATCTGGTGGCACCAGAACCATCTTGGTGTGGTACACCATCAACCTCCAGGATGATCAGTGATGGCATGGAGGGAAACCTCCCCTTCCACAGAAGCGTTTTCTTGGCCTCAGCTGCTCAGCTTCAGCCACATCACCTATGTTGACAGTCTTGAGCCCTAACTGGAGGCCTTTGCACACACCTGCTCTGCTGGGACACCTCCAAGGCTGTGGAACAAGCATGCTCCACCACCCCTTCTGCAGCCCCTAGAAAGGGTATGGTGATTGCTTTCCTCAAAGGAGAGATGATTTTCTTGACAGCTTTACAGCTACTGTGGGCAATTCTGGCTCAGGTGCCCAGCCATGCCAGCCATGTGCCTGTCCCAGTCTGCACCCTTTGGGCTGGGCAGGGTTCTCCATCCACCCAGCAGCCCCAGACTCTGCTGGAAAAGGCAGCACCCAGTAAGTCCTGCCAAGGTGGACGTGTCTACAGAGCAGAAAACTTCCTGGAGGATGTTATCTACACCCTTCCTAAGGGTGCACCTTATTGTATCTAGAGTTTTCTCCTCTCATGTACTTTTCCCTGTCTTGAATCTGTAGTCTCTAAGGAAGTTTATCTGGCAGATGCTGTTTTATCCCTGCCCCATCCTGGTTTATAGCAAAGACAAGAAATCTAGAAGGATATGACAAATGTGTTCCCAAAGGTCACTGAAACAACAGAACAGATGTATGTTGTCAAGTGTAAAAATACTTTAACCATTTTTCCCGTGTAAACTGGCCTGGCCTGACAGAGAGATGCTACTGGGAAGTCATGCCCCTGAAAGCCAGCCATCACATAACACACTCCAGGGACTGGATTTCCCAACAGAAGACCAGAGAACATGATAAAATACATTCATAAATGCTGTATGGCTTGTCAGGGTCAGCTCATATTACAGCAACCCAAGAACACAAAGAAATAGGTCTCCTCAAGGCTCACTGAGACTAAATTTAATTAGGCACAGACCTACCTTGTCTACCTCTCCCTCCATTCCTGCTGTTGCAAATCTTGTATTGTATCTCCAAAGGAGACAGGCACTCCCCAAACTACTAGCATATTCTCACAATATGAGCTTTGGCATTGCCCCATGCCACACTATCATGGGCAGCTTGGGTAATATGCTCTAAATTAAATCACTACAAGATAAGGACCGTGATAACAGCAAAACTTGCTCCAAGGAGAGCTATTAGTGGTTCCCTGCAGGAACAGAGGGGCTTTTGAATGGGGGTCCTGCAGGGCTCCACTTAGCCTGGGTCTGCTCAGTACTGCTCCTAACAACTTGTATAGTGTGTGGAGTGTGAGCTTACACAGCTTTCCAAAAGCACCAAGCTGGGCGAGGTTGCAAGCACTCAGAGGGACAGGATGAGAATCGTCAACAAGAATCCGGACCCCTGAAGAGAAAGTCTGAAACCAACAAATAACATTCATTGAGGATAAGTGCAAAGGTAAAGAAGCAAGCCAACTTCTGCTGGGGAAATTTGTCCAGGCTTCAAGGATGCTGAACAAGATCTGGCTGTCACAATGTATTGTTAGCTAAACGTTCTTCGCTACCATGATACTTTCATACAAAAGGCACTTGCCATTCCAGGTTGTATAAGTAAAGACATTCCCTTCAAGATCCATGAAGAATCTTGTAATTCACTTAGCAGTCAGGAGGCCTTTGCAAGAGTACCGAGTCCTGTTTTAGTCACTGAATGGTATACAAGATACAAGATTCCAGGGCAGAGAAAGAAGTACAAAAGTTTTAAAATCATGATCTGTAAGAAAAAGATAAAGTACTTGGCTTTTCTTAGGCTGGAGGACAAAAAAATAAACACAAAACTAGGCAAGACATGATAGCCATCTCCCAACAGCTTCAAGAGAGGAAAGTGATCAATTAATCTTCATAGGTAGAGGAAAGAACAAGGAAAAAGTAAGGGCTTAATTTGCAGCAAAGAAGCTGTAGGTTGGATATCGGTAAACACTAATGCATCTGCTTTGGATTGCATTCCCTGGAGGACCCTATCAATACTCATTGACAGAGGGAATTATCCTTATTTAGGTATGTGGTAGAGGCCTAAAGACAGGTGAGATAAATATCACTGGTATGCAACAAAATAATTTTTTTTTCTTTAGCTGCCATTAAATCTAAAGTTTTACTTTCAGAATTAAGGCAGCTTTGTATATCAGCAGGTGTTGATAATGCAGTAATTATGTGGATAAAAAGTCCTAAAACAAAATTGAGAACTTGCAGGTTTACAATGACAAAATTGCTTCTCTTTCCATAGATTTGCTGCCAAAAATGTTTAATTATAGCATCAAGCACTAGCATTATGCAAATAGAATTAAAAAGAAAAAACATATGCTGCTCATAGCCTGGGAAAGAAACAGAGTTAACCCCAAAAGCTACAGTTAGAAGGCTGCAAGCAAATAAAAATGTTTTCTTAAAACAGTCAGGCAGCTTCTAAATGTATCACTTAGTACTGCTTAGTACTTAACTACTATCCTCCTAGAAAGATATATGCACTAAGACATGTGTCACAACAAAAGATATATGCCACATCTTTAGCTGATGCCAACTTTCTCTTGTGCAGGATACGAATGGCCTCTACCTAGAAAGCTCTGTGCCATTTGGATCTACTTGGACGTGCTCTTCTCCACTGCATCCATCATGCACCTCTGTGCCATCTCACTGGATCGCTACATTGCCATCCGAAACCCCATCCACCACAGCCGCTTTAACTCAAGAACTAAAGCTTTTGCCAAAATAATTGCTGTTTGGACCATATCAGTTGGTAAGTGAGGCAATATTTCAGCATGTAATTGCAGATTTCCAGCTTTTGAGAGGATTTGACACATACACTGCAGTCTAAAACTTTATTCTCTGCCTGCAGTATTTTGCTTTCCACAGTCTGAGAACTGCTGTAATGTAGTAATTATGCAATTGAAATCAACGACAATGGGAAATGGAGGAGAACTGAGTAGCACTGAAAGAACATACATCAGTGATAGCATGACTGCATTCAAGTTTATTTTAAAGATATTATTTCCCATATTGATTATCCATCATTACCTAAATATCTGAAAAGAAAAAAAATGCATCATCTGAAAAAAGTATTTCCCTGTTTTATGTAAGTCAGTTGTTCCCAATTTCTTATTAGGGTAATTTGCTTAGAGATTTTTCTGACAGGCAGATCTTCTCTGCCTTTCTCGGTGTGTATGGTGGGGAATTTATGCATTCTGTTTAGGAGACAGCAGATACTGTGTACAGTGTTAATGAGAGGAGTCTCTCCAGAGGACAGTTCAGAGTTACAGTCTAAAATAGGTGTTCTGAATGACCCAGTACATGAATCTCTTTTTGCACTGGCAAAACCCAGAGCCTTGAAACTGGGCATGGGAACACTGATCTTTCATTCCCATGGTGGCAGCATGTCCAGAGTAGTCTTATGGCATGGCAGTTGGAAGACTTTGGTGTCTGATGCCATCAGGGATTTCCTCACACATCTGGGGTTGGAGGTTCTCAGATGCTTTGAAAATAGTTCCCTTTCAGCACTTGTGGTTTTGTAGACCCTCAAGCATTGGCAGCTCACTTATTCAGAGGCAGGAAAAATTCACTCTTTTGCCCTGGAAGAGATGTGAGCTGTCAGCAATCAAAGGTAATTAGCTCCTTCCCTGGCTAATACAAATTATTGCAAGTGGTAACTGTGATCCCTTACCACTCTTCCCAGAGGAGGGACAGGAGATGATGCCTAACATGCTGCCAGCCTGGCACTCTAAATCGTCTCCTGGTCTCCCTCTTGATCCTGGCCCACAGTCTGAGGAAAAGCAATCTAGGATTGTTAGGATTTAAAATAGCTGTATCTTCTGCTGCACAGCAAGAAATCATGGGAGTCCTCACTCAACAGGAGGACAGTTCTGCATCCTCCATGACCTGATGAGGTTCAACAGCGTCTGGCTCTGGGGTGCATTCAGCTGATCAGATGCAGATGTCTAGCACAGGCCAGGTGAATCCCACCCTAAAAATACCTAGCTCTCAACTATAAAGGAAGCCTATAGCAACTCAGATGTAGATGTCTTCATTTAGATTAGATGAATCATATCTTGTCTCTTCTACAGTCACATTTTTTTAATCCAGTAAAAAACCTATTACCTACTCTGCCCAGTTTTTCCAATTTTTGACACTGCTAAGTGCAAGCATTTTCAGTGCATTTCTCTATATAATATAGATAAGTCAAGCATTACTTAAAACTGTGCATACTGTGTTTGTCTGCACTTGCGTGTGGTGCCTTGTGCTTATTGTGTGTGAAATTACTGTCCTTTTTAAACACAAATTCACAGAATGACCAGAATGACCATTCCAGGGGTAAACCAGTGGTCCACCCTGCTCAGCACCTTCTCTCAGACAGGGGCTTACTGACACAGTATCTGAATTAGCTCACTATTAAAAGGAATCCAGAAAAAAAAGTGTTATTTTAGCCCTGTTTGTTAGAACATGGTTTATGTCCTGTAGCAGGAGGGTTTATTTCTTCAATACCTTGATATTTTGTTTCAAAAGTTATGGCTTTTCTTTGCAGTAATAACTAATAACACATCCATTGTAAAAACACCTTTTCTGCTCTCTGGAGAAACTTTCTTCTAACAGTGATGAGATGAGTCACAGATGTTACCTGTTGTTATTATTATGGCAAGTGACAGCAACGTGGTCCCTATTTATATAACTCTGAAGAATACAACTCCTTATTTTATTGGAAACCACTCAAGTGTGGCATGAGTGAAGAGGACAGAGTCCTGTTTTACTGCAGCTGGATAAGGACGTATAAGGGAACAGTGGATGTCAGGAAAAAAGGAAGGGTTATAGGGTAAACTCCATCTCATTCACACATTACGTGTCACCAAAACAGTGAGAAGGTTAAATAGGTATAAATGAACATAGGCAAGCACACTTTGGTGGGCAGGAAGGAAGTGGTGCTCAGCTGGTTTCTAGTCTCATGGAAGCAAGGGGCATGGGGAGACCAGCTGAAGGAAGACTGGTTGGTTTCCAGCCTGGCAACAAGCTATGGCAAATGGGGCATGCTCCAGAGGACAGATAAGAAAGCAATCACATAGGAAGCTATATGAAACTGGTGAGCCAGTCACTGCCAGGCTGGACTAAGTTTGCATTGTGCTGTATCGCTATATTAATAAAGAAAAATGCCACTATTATAAGAAATCTTGACAGGTCCCAGATCACCCATGCAACCTGCTGTCAGTCAGTCATCAACCCTTATCCTCCTGATCTGCCACCATCCAGCTAAGAATATGTCGGAAATGGGTTTCTGAAGGTGCTTTCTATATCACTTACTAATAGGAAATGCTTTCTGAACAAAGAGGTGCTCCATATATCATTTACCAGTCTCCAGGCTCTCAATGCTACTTAGAGTGAATGACAGGGCTATAAATTATTTAACTCTTTGCATTTTCACATAACTATGGCTGAGAACTCTCACTGGGATGAGTGAGGTGAGGATGGTGAGATGCTGGCATAGGCTTCCCAGAAAAGCTGTGGATGCTCCATCCCTGAGAGTATTCAAGACCAGGCTGGACGGGGCTCTGAGCAACTTGGTCTAGTGGAAGATGTCCCTACCTGTGGCAGGGGAGTTGGAATGAGATTATCTTGAAGGTCCTTTCCAATCCAAGCCATTCCATGATATCTGGCACAGGCAGGGCTGGTGTTGGGCACAACACACCCTCTACACCACACGGTGTGGCTACCATCTCACTTACAGATTCTGATCCAAGGCTTTGCTCTCCAGCCTCAGATAGATATCCTTTGACTTCCCCATGTTCCTACAGTTTGCAGCTTAGCTGGTGACCTGTGAACTCCCCTGATGTATGAGATGGAAGGTAAAAAGGAAGAGAAAGAAATGAAAGATGTTATGTTCCCCTGTGCAGAGGTTCATTTTAGCAGAGAAAGAGGAGGGAAACAGCCAACAGTTGTGTGTTGGCAGCACATTTAATCAGTTCCACTGACCATGCAAAGAGCTCAGGCTGAACTGACCAGCACTGCTGTCGGATGCTACCTTCTACCACCCTCAGTATGGAACCAAACCGTTTAATCCTACCACTTGTGTTTCAACCTTCTGTCTTTCAACCCATTCTTTTTCTACAAGAGGATCTTTCTTCTATTGCCATTAGAATTTAATTTCACTAACAGCCTTTGAAAAAACAGTACTTTCAGAGCTTTCTGGGAATCCAGGAACATTATATCAGCTGGATTACCCTTATCCACCTGCTCACTGACTCCTGCAAATACTTCTAGCTGATTTGTGGAGCATGGGTTCTACCTGATTTGTGGGGCCTGAAGAAGCTCTTCTAGTGCTTCCCAACCCACCTAGATTATAACTTCTAGTGCACCTAATTAATTACACTTTTGTTCACTAAATTTGTAATTTTCCTTTTATTCACTAAATACACAAATATATTCAGTGGATTTTAACCAAAAGCCGTCAGTGATCTTCCTTCCATTGGCTTCAGTGACATATGAAGCATTTAAAAAACAGCAGAAAGAAAGCACAGATAGCTTAATTTACTTGACTTCTGAAATCTTGATTTTTTCAGTTTAAAAAAAATAAATTGTGCTAACATTTGTTTTTGCATTTAGTGGAAGAAGAGCATTTAGCCAGAAGCCTTTGTTTCACTAGACCATGTAATGCCACAGGCAATTGGTCTAAAATAGATTCTAATTACTGTAACAGATTCTAATCGTGTCTTTAATTCTTAAATCATCCATTACGCACAGTGGCTAGATAATTAGATTATTTGTAGCTGTTGAAGGCAAAAGCTCATTAAACCCTGAAAATTATTCCATTTGTTTTAAAGCACAGAGGTCATTATTGAAAGCAGGTGTAAAAAGCCAAAGCATTTCCCCCTGCTAGAAAAAAGTAGAATTCTGAATAGAACTGGAATCTATAGAATTGTAAATAGAGCCTATACTGAAAAATATATGTAAAATACCTTTGAGTCCTAAGTGGGCCTAACAAATGCTTTGCTCTGCAAGAGGCCAACAGTGCATCATTCCCTCCTTGAAAGGGTAACATAAAAGAATTACAGGCATGAATGTTAAGTCCTTACATATAACATCCCTCAGTTCTTATTTCTCTCTATTCCTCTATTAATGGTCTAAGTAATGTGAAGTCTGATGAAGCCCAAGCACGCCAAGCTGAGTTTTCTCTTATCGTTTCTCACTCAGCCTACACATCTGTTCACTGCCTTCAGGCAGTCTCTGCACTCCCCAGTCACTAACAACTTAGATTTATTCAGTACTCTTCATGCAGAAAAAAAAGCCCAACATGGATCTGGATGAAGCTGGTAAAATACCTCCCACCACATAACTCTAAAATTTTGCCATTGCTTTTGAGGCTTCAAAAATGAGAAATACTGTAACATATGAAGCAACATTCTCCAAAGTGCAGGGTGAAGTTAGCTCCAGGTGTACGAATCAAACCCAGTGCAACTGAGCCCCCAGATAATTTGGCAGTGTGACATTTTATGCTGACACAGAGGCTTACACCTCCTTCACAGGCAGCCTGCAATTTCTCTGCATGACTTCTTGCTGCCTTACAGCGTATGAAGGGCCAGGAAAGCAGCAGGGATTGCGAGAGTTCAACCACCAGTGCCTCTGGATTGTGTTTTGCTGACAGCTTTGGCATCCTTAGGCTCAGTCTTCTTTCTGTCAAGGACAGCTTTCATTTGAAAACCCCTTTACAGTTTTCAAAAGGCACAAACAGCTAATCAGCTGCAGGCTGGAAGTCTCTGTCCTGAATCTACTACATATCCATTTCTTCCAGATGACATAATTTGCCATTTCAATCAAGTCTAATTTAGGGATGCCTTCGCACAGGAAAAGACCATTTGTTATAACATGGAATATACTGCCAAAATATATAAAATTGCAAATAATTACACACTGAACTGTACTCTGACAATATAGATTTAAAGCTTAGCACCTAAATTTGGAAGCGCTGGAGTGGAGCTAAACTTGAAATATCTACTACACTACCCTCTTTCCCATCTAGTCATTCACTCTGCTTCCATTTCTTGTTTTGAAGATTTGACTTCGCATTCTTAGCAGTTTTTATAAAAATTTCCCTGGGGAACATTTTTAAAATTTTTGTCATACTCATGAAACCATTTCTCAGAGAGTGAACACACTGTTTACTCACTCCAGCTGCAGGATCTCAGGATCAAACATTGTAGGTTTTGTGTTTGGGCAACCCTGGGACCTTTACCATTTATGGATGTAGATGCCACCATAAAAATAAAATGAAGTTGTAAAAAATAGTTGTACAACATACAGAGAAATTCGCATCAATTATAACGAAGGGTGTTGGCATGAAATTTCATGAACAAAGTATTAGAGCTTCAGAACCATCTCAGAAATAGAATCTGCATTATATTTCTTCATAGAGATACAATGTATGAGGCTCAGAATCTGCATTATATTTCTTCATAGAGATACAATGTATGAGGCTCAGTAGTCAGCAACAATTATGTCAGTAAAAAGTTCATTGCCATACTAATGACTCCTACAGTAGTGACAATTAATGAGAAAACAAGCCCTTCATGTATAGGTTGTCCAGGTGAAGGTAATGTTCAGTTTCATGGGAAAGGAACATTCAGTGCTGTGATGCACATTTCTGATTGACTAGCACATGTATTCTGGTTATGAGGCATTACTTAAGATGGTTCTGAGAAAGACATATAAATATCCTATTTACTTTGATGTAAATTATCCCCATATTTCCCATGTAACAGAACCCTTTGCTTGATTTGTTCTTCCCAGAAGAGTGAACACATCCACCAGACCATCAGCTGACCACACACATCTCCCTCCCATAACTGCGAAGGTTCAAAAACCTTGCATTTTGAACTTGTATATGTTTATTCATCTGACAAGGAGTTGTTACTAACATTATATTTTTCTTTATGGAAAAAAGTCCTTAAAGGAATGTTAAAGATCGAACTGCTTTCTAATTTCCCCAAATTTGGAAACACAGAGATAAAGAAATGAGACACGGGCACATGTCCATAGGGGCACATTGGCAAACCAGAGACACTGAGCAACCCGGCATTCATCTGGGTGGGGGAGAACACATTATACCAGTAAATATGTGTAATCAAAGGAAGAATAATTATTATGTATATATTTACCATGTTCTTTGGGTAATTACATCAGGATGAGATGAAGGGTTTTGCCTATGAAAAAGGCACACACTCATTTTGTGAGCACTTCTTTTGCAAGAAGCATTCTGCCTTACGGGAGAAAAAAGGAATGAGGAATGGTCATAACATTAATGTGTGGCATTTCTTTCTGCTTCGGTTTTATTTTTAAAGGCAAGTTATAAACAGCAGAGCTGTATTTTTAATAGCACAGCTATGTGGAAAGAACCTGGTTAGTCAAGGTGCTGATGAAATAATTTGTTGTCATTTTTTTTTTAAAACTTGTCTTTGTTTTGGAGACCATAAGGACCATGTCCTTCTTCCTCTTGAAGCTACCGGCAAAGAAGCATCAAGTTAATTTAGACCAGGCCTGTCCTATTATCAGGTTTTTTTGAATGAATAAGTAACCATTGGTGGGTGCCAACACGACCTATAATCAGCCAGTTTATCTTTGTAGAGATTGTTGTACATGATAGTAACTGGCATATTTTAAAAAAAAAGGCAGTAACAGCACAGTGTCTATTATAAGTTACTCCCCCTTCTCTGAAAGGCTGTATTTTTTAGCCAGTCATGTTCCCAGCACAGCGTACAATACATACAAGTATTCAAAATGGATTCCCCATACAGAGGGGGAAGGATGAGCCTGGGTCTTGCCACAGGATACCCTTTTCTACAGAAAGTGCAATGTGAGGTGTTGCAAAGTGCAGAAAGGACTTGTTCACAGGCCTGCTCTAATCTTTCTCCAGTAGGTCTCTACAACAATACATGCTCAAAAGAGGATCCCGTATTCACCAAGAAATTACTTGAGCATCTCTAGTCAGAGGAGCTGGATTTCTGCATTGAAAATGCCACATGCAATACAAATGAGAACAAAAGAAGTGTACAAGGAATAATGCTGGGATTCATAAACTCTGTCATCTGTACACTGTAACTACATTTAATCACCTTCTAAATTAAAAATGGTGCTGTTAAAGTAGCACTGTGTTGCACAAAAGAAAATGTCAAGAAATTAGAAAATTTCATTCTTTTTAAAACTATACGGAAAAATATCACAAGTTCCTTTATTTATTTATTAAATTTGACTTAAGGCAGATGTTGTGTTTTACGACGTTAAGAAAGGTTCATGTATCACAGAATTCTTTAAAATTAAATCCTTATATTTATCTTTATCAGCAGGAACATTGCAAACTATTGAACACTCAAGCTGCAATTAACTATCCCCACACATTACCTGCGCCATTGGCATCCCTTCTAAGCAGAAGCTCAGCTAATAAAAGTCAGGGGTTTTGTCAGAATTGTAACAACATATTCCCAATTACTTGAAACAAATTTAGAAACACCTGTCAGGTGATTTTGCCTATGATGTCCTCCAGGGTCATTGATGGAAAATAGCTTGTTGAGCTCCTGTGATGTCCTGAAACCAGGCTGTAGCATCGTGATAAAGGCTCTCATTTCTGCCTGATCAAAATTGGAATCTGTGTATTTCACAGTATTCAATCCTGCCTTTATGTTGGAAATAAATCACACCCACTGGGAAGACTTATTTCCTTTTGGCAGAACATAGCCCTTGTTACGACTTTTTGTACTTGATCTGAGTTTTGAAATGTCAAATTGACCGCTATTGCCAGGATCATAGACTGAGCTGAACTGTGAGTATCCTGAGAGAAAAACTGTGTGATTTTAGGTCCCAGGTGCACTGAGTGAGCAGTGTAAATTTCCCCCTACAAGCACAGAAGTACTCAGAAGTTTTATTCTGAAAGTTCCTCAGTTAAATCCAGCCCTGCCTTGCATACCACTGCAGGACATTCAGAGATAACTCCTGCATTTCTTGTTGCAAGGACAGTTCATATATTTTTCATTTTCAAGGTGCTTTGTGACATTTAACAGAAAGATAAGCCTAGGGATCATGCTGTAGCACCCACATAGACACCAGTAGATGGGAAATATGGGCAGATACGATCCCTTTTTACCTCTTCTTCAGCCCTGTTATCTTGTAAATGTGGCCCGGGTGTTGACTGGTTTAACAGAGTTCAGCCAGGGTGAAGGACATTAGCTGCAGCGTGGACAGTGAAACATAAAGCACAGGATCCTGACTCATCATCTTCAGACCTGTGCAGGTCTCTAAGCTGCTTCTCATTCTGTTTTTCCTTCCAAATTATCCATCACATCAGGATATCTATCCCAATAGCTGTCCAGCCATTGCTGCAGTCTCCTTGTATAACTAGTAAGAAGCTGACCATTTGTTTATTAAGCAGCTTCTGCAAGCATCCACAAAAGGAGGCATGGAGAAACAACTGGGACATGGTCTGAGTTCTAGAAAATCCGGAAGAATTACAGTTTTTGTTATCTGTGCCCTTCAGATAGAGTGTGAAATTATTGTAAAAAAAAAGAATTATAATAATTAAAAAATTTATCTGATAGCTACATTCAGTCTCCTTTTAAACTACACAATGAGGCCAAGGAGCACTGCTGAAGAAATCTCAGAGATACTAACAGAAATCTCTACTCAATTCAGTGAAGGATTAAGGCAGAGTTAAGTAAATTATCAGCATTCAACAAATCACACCATGTAATAATTAAGACAGAGATATCAAAACTGGGATATTAGAGGATCTTGTCACTTAGACTGCTCTACGAGGCATCACATTATTTGCTTATGGTAGTGGAATATCTAAGATCTTTCCATAATTTCTAGCTTATTGCTGCTATAAGTATTTTTTTAAACTGTACTGTGTATGTAGCATGTATAGCACATAATAAATTACCCCGGAGGATCCTTTAGGAGCTTCATAGCTAAAAAGACAAACTGATAACGTCTGATCTAGGAAGATCCTGTAAAAAGGTATGGTATTTCCTTCTTCTCAAAACACTATTATCCCCAAATCTGCTCTCCTAGGGGCCTGAACAGTGAACATTGTGAGGCCATCTGACATGGAATACAGAAAGGTCCTATGCTAAACAGAGAGGATATCACAGGTGGCTGGAGTTGATCCTACACAGAGGCTCTTTTCCTTTGCAAATTAACATATTTACCTCGGCCAGTGACAACTATAAATCTGTAATTATTTTGAGTAGAAATTAAACCATTGCTACCGGGAACTTAAAACCACCAATGCAATATAAACAACATTAATTGAGTATGCAGAAAGAAAAAGGGGTTTTGACCTGCTCTGCTGCACTTTTCTGAGCCACAGAAGTAGCAGCCTCAAATAGAATGAGGAGAATCTTGTCCCTCTGTGCAGAGATAGGTTGGAGACCTGTGGAACCCCTTGCAAATTTTTGGACTAAATATTAAGCTCTTTATTGTAAGGCCAGTCACTTTTCATCACTTCTAATCACCATAGATGAAGGGGTAGATACACAGCTGTCATCAGCCTATGTCCCCTGGAGGAGAACATCAAGCCCAGCTCCCTTCCAGCTCCCAGAATTGTAGCTGCTGTCCACCTTGGACCTGGGCTTTGCTCAGCCAGCATCCCAGGGGCAAGCTGCTTCCTCAGCTTCCTGTCCATGCTTAGCCAGACACCACCTTACAATCCACTCTTTCCAGGCTCGGGGACAGCCCTAAGTCTCAATCTCACCAAAGACCAGACTGCAAGTGGAGCAATTTCATCTCAGATGTGATGTGGCAATGTGGTGCCAAAACACTGCCAAATCACTCCCATAAATATTTCTTTGTCTATCTTTAAGGATGGGCTAAGTTTTCACATGGGGAACACAGAGATGGTGCTTTCTCATGTGAACACGTTGGCTCTGCATGGCATGATAGCATGCTCCTTACTGGACATCAGGTTGAGTGGGTTCCTCTGGATCAGTAAAAAAGAAAAAGAATTTTAGACTCTCTCTATTATTGACTCTTAACCTCCTAGACATCATGGAGCTAAACAGCTTCATCCAGCCTGCTGCTACAAAAGCAGGCCCAGTTATCTTCCTGTCTCCCTCTTCTTCCCTGTGGATGCATTTATACTGACTTGTATTTACACACTAATCTACACAAGGAAAAGACATTTACTTTTTGTCTAAATGTTCGCACACTTACTGAGTCTAGGGTTGGGGTCTTCTGACATCTTTCTCCAGGTTTAACATCACTAAAATATTCATAATCAGACCACAAGGTCTAACCAAGCACAGTAAAAACGAGTTTCATCAAATCCATGGGAGACCTGGCAAAGAATATGGCATGTGGTACCCATTATTTTGTCCTTTAGCCATATTGTAAAAAATTTTATTTACTGGGCAGTTTGGTATTTCCTACTTATTTAGGAAAAGTTGTGTGCCTTTAGTAGATATAAATGCTATAGTAAATTAGCAGTAGATTGACTGCAAATATGTGTCATCTAAAATAATATGTCTGTATAAATTGATAAAGTCTTTCAATTTTCTGAGGCTTCCACATATTCTCTCTGTTTGCTGGCCCTAGAAGTGAAGGTTTTACCTGCGAGTGTCCCTTACAGAAAGTGTGTTAAGTCCAAGCAAGAACCCTTTCACTCTACAAAGAGAGAATCACTTCAGAGCTTCAGTCAAAACGAGGCAATGTGCAGTCACAGGTCAAGGACATCATTACCTGGGAATAACTACAAGCGTATTAAGAAATAAACGAAAAAAATTAATATCCAAATAACATATGATGACTACCTTTGGGATGTGTGGCTGCCTTCCTGCTTATGAAAAAACAGACCAGGCAGCATTGTCCAGCAATTTCTTACCCCTTGGAGGCCTCCCCCTTGGAGGCCACCCACTGCAGTCAGCAGACAGTGAAGGCAGCCTGTGCCAACCTGTGCTAGCACCAAATTTAGAGGGTTTGGTTGCAATAGCAAAACTTCCTCTTTGAGCTCGTTCAGTTGAAACCACCAGTGTCAGAACACCATTGCTCCCCCCTGCACACATGAATGGCATCATCTGAAATCCCCAGTCCCTAAATCCTTTTTCAAAATAAATTTCTTCAGGACATGTATAAACCTTTCTTTACTTATTTCTAAAGATAAGTGCAAACTTCTATATGCCTCTGCTACTCCCTTTAGTGACTGGGTAACCATCTTAGACTGAGGGATAACAACTTCTCTCAATTGGAGATCTCTGTGAGAAGCCAATAAACACCTTGGAAGAAGCCTCTGCCCAGACCAAAAATAATGTCACTAGCTGAAAAGCAAAGACTGTATGGGGGAAGAGGCTCCACTGGAAATTGCTATGCAAAAGCTTGTATCTTCCTCAAGTACTCAGAAGGCCTGAAAAATCCAACAAGAAAATTAGAAGAACCAGAGCGTAAACAAGTCTTGCAGCATAACTAAGAGAATTTGAGGAGTGCATAGGCAGGAAAAGCACTTAAAGCCAAAAGCAAAGAAACTGCTTCCTGCTGTTGGATTCTTGCTGCCTTTAGGAAATAGGGCTGTGTGCACATTTTGAGGATTATACCAAAGAAGAAAGCGACTCCATCAGTGGCTTCCTCTCTCATAACTCAGCTCACTCTGGAGTCCAGGGTTTCTAATCAGTTGGGTCAAAAAGGGGCACCTGTCCTTCATTTCTTCCACTGTCCTCCCTGTAATTCTCCTCTAATCCTGTTAATATTTATTTTATTATCACAGTTCTACAAATGAATTTGGAGAGCCATATCTCTGTTCTTGTTAAGAAATAGGATTCAGGACTGAGGATATAAATGAGAAACATATTAGAAAACACAGACTTCTCCGATTTTGTTTTTCTAAAGTGAAATAGATGATTTATGGTATAAATTATTGTTTACCATACTTTTCTGACATAAAAAGAATTGAATGTATCTCTTACTAGGCTAAATATGTTTCCTTAGAGATTTTCTGAGCTGTCACGAACAAAACCATTTCAAAATTAATAGAATAATCCAGCTGTTACCTGGCACCCCCTCTATGTGACGTAAATTTAAATTAGTTTTCCTTTCAGTTGTATTAAATAGAACATGTGTGACCAAATAAAGTGTTCCAAGGGAAAGATACAGAAAACCAGCTCCATGTGTGCCCTTGAATAAAGAACTAAATTTGGTCTATCAGCAGTGATAAGGAGAATGCCTGGACCCACTCTGATTCCGTTCCTGTGAGTACAGCCTCTTGGGATGCAGAAAGGAGACGATGCTCCTCCAGCACTGTGACTCACTTAGCTCTTGAGGAAATCCATTTGAAAACAAATCTTATGTGGGGATTTGTGAGAGAAAGCTCCTCATCCACTTCTGCCTCCGCCAACACACGTACCTTCCACTAGGGAAGAATTCTGTGTCGGTCTCACATGTAAGGAGAAATTCTAGCCCAGGACTTCGGGGACACTGCAACACTGACTAGGGAAGGTGGAAGCTTTTTAACATTCATGCTAACTAGATGCAGCCTCAGATGGTGATTCCCAATCCACACAGAGGTTTCCAATATCTCCTCTTCCCAGGTGGAAATTTCTGCTTCTGCTCTGCCACCCATTAGCAACCTGCACGTATTGGAAATATGGCTGGCACTACTCTGGCAGCAACAAAATTGTACCAGTGAAAGGCTTGTCATGACTAGAAAGGAGTCGATGGGGGAATAACATTTTCATGTGCATGCAGAGAGCAGCTAAGTGTTTGCAGGTCTGGGGAAACGATGATGTAATGACAAAACAACGAAATGTAGTGATATAACAACCATAATGGTGAGTGTCAAATGCCAAGCAGAGACATGAAGTCAGACTGAGCAGCTCCTCTGCAGATGTTTAAGTGGAAGTAACTGTTGCTAAACTCCAGCTCATCATATCAGATCCAGACACATTTTCATCCTTGATACTCAGAGGGGGACATGGTCCATGGTCCCCCTGCCACAAGTGGCTCACTGTGGCTTGTGTTCCTTGAGCAAACAAATATCCACACAGGGCACCACGGTAGCTCAAAGGAATAAATTTTCTTTTGTGTGGTTAATTAAGTCAAAAATATTGAAAATAATGTGATGGCAGTGTGCAACAAGGAGATTTTTATACAACATGAAACTGAAAGTATGCACTGTATGCCTTGGGATGTAGCAGGTGAGTATACATGGACATCTGTTTGCTGTTTGAATGTGTAGATGTACCAAAAGAGGACATTTTCTGAGTACAAATAGGTACCAGATACCAGCATGGGCTTTTCTAAAGAAATTAGACAATATGGCCACACTGAACTGCTTGAAGGAGACACCTGCCTTCTCAAGCAGCAATCCTTACAGAGGTCCCCAGTGTCACAGCACATCTTTGTGCAGTGGCCTGTGAGCTGGGCCATGACCCGGTATGTCTGAATCAACGTGACTGCTAAAAACTGAGATGGGGAGGGGTTTTTGTTTTCCATGAGAAGGTGAAAAAAGGTGCCAAATTTTGTTGAGAAACTGTAATGACATTTCTAAAAGGTAGTTCCTAACCCTTGGACATTTATTAAGGCCCAGAGTAATGCTCATTTTGTGTATTAAACACAACTGAAATGGATATATTCCAGGTGAAAGCATGTGACTGACAGTTTCTGCTTGAAGGAGACTTCCCAGAAGGAAACTTGACCTTATAAATTCACTCCCCACTTCTTGTCTTCACCCCAAGTAATCCAAGTGTGCCACCCTGCACGCACATTGTAAATTATGGCTTTGATTTACTGATAGTCTCAGCAGCTCAAGGCAGCTGCGAACCCAGTTTACCTGTCCAGTTAAAGTGGTTTTATAACTGTTGTGTACCTCTGAAGCCAGCAATGTGTACCACTATATCAACACTTGTCAATTTCACCAGGTTTTTTGAGAGAACAAAAAGAAGGATGTCATTGCTTTACTTCTTAACCTTTGGTGTTTTCAAGAGCCTTTTGTCATTCTGAAACTGTGCCCAAATGCTTGAGGTTTAATGCAGAATTTATTACTCATCTTTATTGTTTGGGATATGTTGTGTGGTTTATTAAAATCCACAGTTTGAAACAGCCACGTGTGTATAAATCAAGCCATATAAATAAACCACCTTGTACCAGAGGAACATAATATTTAGGGCTTGTTCACAAGGGAAAATGTTCTAAGTGGGAATGTCAACTGAAAATGGAGTGGCTAATATACCTTCAGTGCTTGAATGGATGCTCCTATTCTGTGCTGAATGCTTCCTTGTGCCTCATTTTAGTTCTTTTGAAATCCAAGGAAGATAAACCATAAAAAAGCCCTCAGGAGATGCCAAGATTTTTTCCAGACTGACCTTGAGCTAGTGGCAGCATGGAATGGGCAGGGTGTGGAATAGCTGTTCTGTTACAGTCTTTTCTGGTTGTTTCCTCCAGATCTACTGTTTGCACATGCTTCATTTCCCAAACACCTGTTTGTCCCTCCCTGGTAGCTCTGCATGATCCTTTCTTCTGAGGCTGATTTTCTTGTTATGACATTTGAATGCACAAGGCACCATCTGTGTCTTCTTAAGTATCCAGTCACCAAGAGCAGGGAGCTGGAAAGAAAGGACAAGTAAACCAGCAAGGAATTATACATCTGAATCATCCAGGTGAAATAGATCATTCAGCTTCAACTTTTAAAGAATTAATTCAGTCAGCTGCAATAATGGTAATGCAGCTTTAGACCAGGACTTTTTGTTACAGGTTTACAGGACAAATGTGATCTTGACCAAACATGACACGTGGGTGATACTCTTGGCCATATGTGATGCTTCCTAAAAATCCCATCAAAATAGTGGATGTGAGTTGCATATGGAAGCTCCTTTACTTACAGTTTAAGAATGACTGCCTTTGAATTTGGTCCCTGTGCCTCATGGAATTTTCTGTACGTATGCTGCAGAAGCCAACTGTTGGGGGGGGGGAACCTTGTTCCTTTCGGGAGGGGAGCAGTAAATTTAGTCCCTGTAGAGATGAGAAAAGAGAAAATTGGGCTGGATGTTAACTTATTCCATGCAAGAATGCCACAATATCATTTGTGGGATGCCCTGCATCAGCTGAACTGGGGTTACACAAAAAGCAGTTTACAGCTGTCATTATTCTCTGCCACCAAAGCGTGGTATCTCTGCTGTTTTCAAACTGTATACAGGCCACTTCCCTGTGGCTGTAGGGGAAAGATGCCTTGAATGGTCTCCCAGAAAAACTGACATGACTAGCAGTGCCTGCTACAGCTCTGCTGGGTATAGCACTTTTGTGTTTGTTAAAGGAGTGACAAAGAAATGCGGGAACTTCTGCTACACGCTGAAGCCCATTTCCATTTTTTAAAGCCAGAAATCTGGATTTAGACGCCAGTCTCCAGAAGCTGCTAAGAACAAAACAAAGCAGTTGGGGAATTGCTCCTCGTGTTTCAGGTGAGAAGCTGTAACAGACTTTGGCCCTTTACTTGAAAAAGTGTGCAATTATGCTAAAATTTTCCTCTTTCAAGTTCTGCTGCCTCTGCTCCCATGCCTCCTCATGCAGCTGAACCACAAGGTAGTAATGAAAGGCATCTTTTTACTCTGTCAATACCATTGTTTATTTTATCTCTGCAGCTCACACTAGGTCTTTGAATGAAATGAAAAAACAGCCTCGCTGTTATCAGCACAGGGCAGAAGCAGACGGGAAACTTGTGGTATTGCTCTGACTAATGCTGTGTCTTCATGCAGCTGAAGTATAATGCTGGGAGGTGCTGGATGCCTTCAGCACCCCTTCAACTCATCCAAGAAAAGAAAAGGAACTTCCAAGCATTCCTCATTTCCCTGGAGTTGTTCAGCACCCCAGATTACTCAGCCACGGCTGGACAGTCTGGTTTCTCATGGTGACCTCTTCCTCCATGTTGTCAGTGAGACTGACTTGGACCTTTATAGCCAGCAGCTTTTCTGGAGTCATTGGAGGTTTCTGTTAGCTCAGCTCAGGAGTTTCCACACACTGCATGAGTTTGCATCTCACTCACTGGCTTCTCCTAGCTCAAGTTCAAGCATTTAGAGCTTGTGGAGGAGAAACAGAAAGGGTAATACCACAGGCTCTCCACCAGCTTCTGCCCTGGGCTGATAAGAACAGTGCTTTTCTAAACTGGCCTGAGGCAATGGCATGACTCAGTTCAAAGCTGCAAAGACAAAATAAGCTACAGTGTTCTTAGAAAAAAAAAAAAAAAGATCTTTGTAGAAGCTCCAGAAAAACAAAAAGAATGAAGCACTTGAACAGAATAATAACCTAATATTATTATTACTGTGATTATTATTGTTTGGTATTGAGCCTGTACTCCTCAGCCTTCCTCTAATACTGGAGCTGTTATGCTGGATACTGGATATGTGTGAAATGAAGAGACAGGCTGTGCTTTTAAAGGGCTCCCAGTTCAAGCAGCAGGTGGGAACAAGGGAAAGAAAAAGAGATAGAGGAAGGTACCATTGAAATGCTGATGTTTCAGGACTCGTCTGTGAACCAGTAAGGACATTCTTGGGCATACACTGAACAAAGTAGGACACAGCATCCTCCTCACGTCATAAGAAATTCTTCTCTAGTCAATGTTTTTATTTCTCATAAGCCAAATACAGCAACTGGGATTTCTGTTCAAAAATGCAAACAGGACTGAAGCTCCCAGATTATGCTAACTTTCCACAGGAGTCAGACTCCTCCCTGCTTTTATCCAAACAGGACTGCATTATCATCCCCTGCTTCACTCCACTTTTGCTATCTTTGTAGCACATCATCTCTTTCATTGTCTGAACATTGCCTTTCTTGGAGAGACAGTATCCATTTGGAGGGGAAGAGACAAATGCTGAAAAAAACCCAAAACCAACAACCAAAGAAACAGCAGCTGTTTGATTTTACCCAGCCTCTAGCAGCATTTGCAGAAATCCCTGAGGAAATGGCTGAGTAGGCTTGAATCAGACAGAGCAGTCCACAGAGAATGGACTTCATCACCTTGCCTTGCCATTCATGACCAGGCAAGGATGCAGCACATGCTCCAGGGGAAGACAAAGTTTGCATGGCTGTGCACAGAGAAGGCAACCTCTAGCAGCTCGAAATACAGTGAAAGGACCTTCGCAGTCCTGCAGGATAAACCACATCACAGGCTGCCTCATATCAGTGTCTCTCGGTGCTTAATTTGTTCCCATTGTTCATCTGACCATTGCCACATGGGAAGTTGGGTTTTGTTAGCATTTAGCCTGTGTTGACTGTATGGAGATTACAGCAACAAAAGAGAAAGACACAATGAAATATTACTCTTAGACCTATGATAAAAAATTATCTTTCCGCCTAAAATTAGTATTTCCCACTCCATTTAGAACCCAGAACACTTTTAATCCTCTAATGAAAAACAGTCCAAGATCACTCTTAACCCACTCCAGAAAAGAAATACATAGTGTCATCTTGGTCACAGTTAATAAAAGCTTTTGCCTAGGTGGCAGGGACCAAGGAGCAAGTCTGGAGATCATTACAAGGGGCCCAAGATCCAAGAACATACATGTTAATGGCTACCAGGTGTCATAGGACTGTTGGAAGGAAGCAAATGTGTTCTACCTGTGGCTGAGGTAATGTGTATAGCTACGATCACCTCAGCCACAGGTAGAACACAGGCAGATGTTTGTTTGTTTTTTCTTGGAGGCTGGAAGTGTTTCTCATTATTGTGTTTAACCTCTTCTTTCTCTCATCCACCTTCAGGTATCTCCATGCCTGTACCCGTCTTTGGACTACAAGATGACTCCAAAGTATTTAAGAAAGACATTTTTAAGAAAGACATCTGCTTACTTGCAGATGAAAATTTTGTTCTAGTAGGCTCTTTTGTGGCATTCTTCATCCCTCTAACCATCATGGTAGTCACTTACTTTTTAACTATCAAGTCGCTGCAGAAGGAAGCTATGCTATGCGTGAATGACATTGGCCCTAAGACCAAGTTTGCTTCATTCAGCTTCCTCCCTCAGAGTTCCCTGTCCTCAGAGAAACTCTTTCAGCGCTCCTTGAACAGAGATACGGGGACTTCGGGGAGGAGAACCATGCAATCCATCAGCAATGAGCAGAAGGCTTCCAAGGTTCTTGGCATTGTCTTCTTTCTGTTTGTTGTGATGTGGTGCCCGTTTTTCATCACCAATGTGATGGCCGTTATTTGCAAGGAGTCATGCAAAGAAGAGGTCCTTGGAGGACTTCTTAACGTATTTGTTTGGATTGGCTACCTTTCTTCGGCTGTCAACCCACTCGTATATACGTTGTTCAACAAAACCTACCGCTCAGCTTTCTCTCGCTACATTCAGTGTCGCTACAAGGAGGAGAAGAAACCTTTCCAGCTGATTTTAGTGAACACTATCCCAGCACTTGCATATGATTCCAGCCAGCTTCAGCTTGCACAAATGAAGAGTTTGAAAAAAGAGGCAAAAATGATGGCTAAGGATTACTCGACAGTCACGATAGGAACACATCATTTAGACGGTACCTCCAAGGGAAGTATCGGCCCAGGGAACGAAAAGGTTAGTGGTGTGTGATGGTCAGCAGCTGCCATGACAACCACTGTGTGTGCGCTGAAAATTTCACCTGCTGTGAGAAGCTCTGATAGCTTAGGAAAATCAGCTGTGTTCAAGAGACCTTCCAATAGCATCATATACTCCTCACATTATCCTGTGGATGGAAAGCAGGGTTGAAATGGTATCAAATGTGCAATTTTTTTCATACAGTACTTTGGCTGCTTTAAGCACAGGCTTTATTAAACTTATTTTTTTAATATTCTAAAGGATATATTTCTTAAAGAAAAAAATGCAATTTCTGGTATTATAATATGGGCTGTGAAGAAACCTACGCATTTCTTTTCTCTTTGCAAATGAAAGCTAAGCTGTCCTTTGATGTTCTTGCAGAGTAGGCTCCAGCTAGTTTGTCTTGCTACAATTGAGTTTTGTTATCATTAACTGAATGAGCACTTTATGGAATTTTAAATAAAATGATGGTTAATTTCCTAATATATATTTAAAATAAATCTTAAAGTGTTAAACAAAATCTATTAAAACTGCTATAGATTAATTATATGGACATTTTGTTAACTGTTTTTATGCAACTTTTTCTTCCTCAGTAACCATTTTGAAATGTCCCTGGGCTTTTCTGCCATTTGTTCTGTATTTCAAATAAGCAATCTTCAAAGGTAAATTATACTTGAATAATCCTCTGTTTCCACCACCACTTGTAATCTTTATTTCAGGACTTGTAGTTTATTTCCATTTAAAAATTTAATGTGTTCAGCTTAAAAATCGAAAGTAATATTTTCAAAATTATTGGTCTTAATTCCCTTCTCCCTCCCACTGGTGTTGACAGGGAGGTGAAGTGAGACAAAAGTGGAAAACCAGGCATAACATTGCTAAACAATTCCAGCACCAATTCCAAATCCATGACTCTGTTCAATTCCAACGAAGTCTGATTTAAGTAATGTCAGAGGAAGCTTTGCATGAGTAAAGCCTTTAGTAGAAGGTTGAAGCAGATCCGCTCTCACCGTTTCTCTTTGGTTAAAAAAGGCCATTTTGAAGAATGTTCTGGTTTTGTTTTAGGGCTTGTAAAGCCAGAATGATTAGAAAACTGTTAGTTGCTAAAAATTGTTTTCCCTAGTTTTGCTGTATTGCTGTAAAGGCAGATTGCTCAGGAACGGTCAGAAGATTGCACTACTAGGACTCAGCCTTAATGAAATATGTATGAGCAAATGGGGCTCACTTGAAAAATAACAGGACCTATAAACAACACTGCATTTCACCTGCATAGATCCAAGGGCAGAATACATTGCATAAAGACCATAAAATACATTGCTTGACAGACATGCCTAGTCATGAAACTCTTTCCTTTCAGGCATCATAGCCAATGTCATTGAGGCCAGTGGGACTTTGCTGAAGAGGAGAAATACAAATGTTGCATTCACCTGCAAATCTTAAATCCAATCATTAGATTCATTCCATGAATTTTGCAGCCATAATCTCATCAGAACCAGGATGTATTCCAGTTTCTCTGGAAAAAACACTGCCCAGCCAGAAGCAAAACTCCAATGCCTTCATCAGTCCTTCTACTGAAGCTGTTCAGTTTTCACAGAGCAATTAAATTTCCACTAAGTCAAAGAAAGAGACAGAAAGAAACTGAATCTTATTCTAGCCTACCAGGTGGGACTCTTTGGAAGAAGAAGGCTTTTAGCTTAAGATACTGATCTATAGCAGACAAGGACTTAAAAGTTGGCTGGGTATTTCACCAATTTCCAAGAAACTGATTTATTGTCATATATATATCGTATAAATCTGCTAGTTTTACGAGCCCTTTCCTCTGACATGGGATAGATAGGAGCCACCATGCACTGGTCACACAGAAGCTCTGTGTGCTCATGATGACACTGACTCACCCCACAGACCTCAGCCTCCATGTCTGGGTCAAAATGTCATGCCGTAGCCCCATTTGCAGTGATGATGCCATGCATGTCATCTTTCACCTCGCAGATATTCATGGTTTTCCCCCCAAAACTGGTCATTTAGGATCAACTGATAAATCAAGTGGAATAAATGCTGTGCTCACCACGTGCTTTATATGGTCTCTCTGGCAGTGGGTACACTTGATCACCACAGCCGAACTGAACAGCTTCACCAGAAGGAAAAATGAACTCACTGCTCCTACCTCCCCATGCACACATCCTGCTCCTACACAGCACTGTGTGAGCAGTGCCACACTGGCAAAGAACAAATTCCAGAGGGAATCTGCTAAATGCAGCTGAGCATGAGGACAACCATAGCAGTAGGTGGGAGCAGTGACTTTCCACTGTTTCCTGTCAAGTTTGATATAGACCCTAAACCTTGTACTTTGAATAAAGGACAATGCCCATCTTGTATCCCACAGGCCAAATGTCCACATGTCTCCACTCCACAACTTGGGTGATGATTTGAGGATTTGCCCTTGGAAACGGGTACCTCAGGGAATAAGTAGGCAGTAATAAAAGCAAAGGTCTTTTGTGAGAAGAGGTCTGAGGCTCTAGATCTGCCACCAAACCAGATTGCCTTCATAGGATGAATATTGACAGGGCACTGAAGGTCTCTAAACCTGCAAGTGAGAGGAAAGGAAACAGAGGCTTCCACCAGTGGAGGGAACCGCCACATTTTTTGCCATTTATGCCTGACTTGATGCAAGTTTCTCTGGCCTTGCAAGAGAAAGAAGTAGGTGGGACAGACAGCTTGGGTCTTATCGCCCATTTGTGCCAGGGAGCAGAGGCCACCTGCATACTGTATGATATATATGGCACCCTGCACTTCTCCAGAGCTCAATTCCTCCCAAATCTCCTGAGGGTCCGGTTGCTGCTCTGCACAGTCTCCTTCACCAGCTTGCAGCTGATAAACTGTTACTGAACATTTCACATTCAGTGCTTATGCTCTCCACTTACTGTCTGCATTTTGCCCACATGGCAGAGCAGATCAGCCCTCTGTTTCTCTTTCATTTCACTTTCTGTTCCTCTTTCACTATGTCAAATTGCTCAGGTTGCAAATACTGACAGGGAATGTTTCACTACAATCACAGAGGGTTTCAATTACTGGCTTGAAGTTGCATTACAACATGACTCTGAACAATAATTTTTTTCCAAGTTATTAAAATAAAATCTATGTTTTGGACATAAGAGACTTGACAGCATTTCATTAATTGACAGGTGGAGAGAACATAACACTTAATTTTGCTTAGAAGCAGGGAAAACTGATGCCTGACATTTTGATTCTGGAGCACTCAGACGGTTTTATTGAGTGATCAGCAGCTTTTGCCTAAGAAGCGTCTCAAGGCCAAGAATGCACAGCAGATAAAGACCAATATCTCCAGCTTTTTATGGACATTTTTAACAGCTTAGCAAGGCCTGATTCTGCCACCTTGCATCAAAATATTAATAGATTTTTGTGCAGTTTGCCTTAGCGAGGATGACAGAGTCAGGATATGAATTTGTTCTAGCCACCATGCCAAATCTGCTAGAGGTTGTTCATCAGTAGATAGCAATTAATGGACTCATTATACTGCAGACAGATGACAAAGTTCAGCTGTTTTAAACTAGGATTTACAGCACTTGGCCCATGCTTGGAATGAACACCATGGTTTAATATGACCAACTTCAGAGCAACACTTCCATCTTCCAAAAAAACATGTTTTCATTATGCATCAGACTGGAATGGAATTTTTTGTAATTTTTCAGGTTTAAAACAAAAAGAGAAGACATTCATACAGGCTGGTTCAGAGGTTAGGGCCTTCCCCTACTTCACAGGAAAAGCATGCTGAGTCAGTCTGTCATATCTACATCCAGAAAAACCACTTTATTCTGAAAAAACTTTTAAGCTTCAATTTTTCAAGTAGATTGACATTTTATTACTGTTAAGACTGCATCTGAAAAATGTCCAAAGACATGAAGCTCACCATGTATCTCCTAAGCTGGTGTGCATCCTTTATACACTTCAGGGTAAAAATTCCTATGTATCTATCCCATCCAGTCAACCATGCACTGTACTTATGTAATTATTGCCAGATGGTGAGATGCATTCTATTTTGAATACCTATATGTTTGCTTATGTAAATACATAGAGAAAAAAATTTACTGTATTTTGTAATGTTAATGTAAAATGGTGTTTCAATGCTTTACTGTTTTGTCTGATCGCACTGCTAGTAAAGCAGATTAAAATATTCAAATGCCATCAGTTGTTCTATAAACTGGAGGTTTGTCTTAAGTAGCTAATTTGGTTTGGTTTTATTTCTCCCATAAATATTCAGTACAATGTCTGCTGAAGGCTAAAGTAATTTTAAATATTTTGCTGGACAAAAAGAAAGAGCATGTTGCAGAATTTAACTATCTCAGTAAACTGGTCCAAAATGAGCCATTGTAATCATTCTCTTTTTCTAAGGACAGCCATCCTTCTACTGAAGAGGTACTCTCTGGGTAAGTACATACAGCTTAACACATTTCAATCTCAGAAACAGTGTATTTGCAATAGTAGTAAGCCAATTAAATTAATTTCACTAAGAAGTAGAACCATAAGATTACAATTAATAAGCTGTATTGGTTTGCATGCTAAGGTTTCAGTAGTGGGGAAGCTACAGATGGGTTCTGTGAGACGCTTCCAGAAGTTTTGCCCATATCTGACAGATCCAATGCCAGCCGGCTCCAGGATGGATGAACCTCTGGCCAAGGCCAAGCCCAGCAGCAGCTATGATGGTACCAGTGGGATAATAGATTTAAGAAGTGGGGAAAAGCTGCACCATTGCAGCCAGAGAGAGGAGTAAGAAAATGTGAGAGGAACAACTCT